>UELV01094344.1:22680-123488 GCA_900490015.1 Megastigmus stigmatizans | reverse complement strand
ATATATATATATATATATATATATATGGAATGATTTACTATCGAGTTTTTAATAAATTTACAGAAAATCTGTACATGAACGTATCGAAATTTTAACGTTTTTTCCTTGATTAGAAATGCTGGTGAATCGATTCGATTTCATCGTACGGCTCGATTTCTCTCCAACTACAAGCTTTGCATACGAAAATCGTTGATTTTCATAAAAGCGCCATTCCCATAAAAAAAACGAACTTTTTCCCCAAACTGTTCTCTTATAAATCGTTTCATCCTTCCTATACACATCCTAATTAATTACAACGTGTATATATAATATATATACAGAACAAACAAACAAAGCACACTTTCTAACTGCCAGCAAACTGCACGAGAATTTCAGCATCAAACAACCCTTACAGGACCCACCCAATAACCCAATCAATATCCAACAAAGTCGATTCGTCGAGAGCGGCTCGGACCAATATATATATCGAATCAGTCGCGAGCTGCACGTTCGCTACATTTTGTAGTACATCGCGCAAATAAAATAGACCAGTCTCGTATGTCTAGACGCGCAGTAAACACAGTATACAACGACGCGCATACGCACACTCTCTCGTCGGTTCGTTTAGAAAGTTTCAAAAGGATATAAACTACTGTGCAACGCGCGCGTGTGTGTGTGTGTGTGTGAGTGTGCGTTGGACTAGAGCATCACGAGGTGTACGCGTGTGTCGCGCGGCGAGTGCAACGGCCCTAATACACTTTTTTCTCCTCCAAGAGCTGCGAATATATCGGTACACGAGCGATGACTCAATAATCGACGGTTCATTACACGCGTCGCGCTATTGGTCCCCTGTTGTACGAATTTTCCACACCTGCTATTCTTAGCTTATACCGCGGCTGCAGCGAAAGCGCTTGTTGCGCGTCTATGTTATATCGATCCTCGGCGCTGTCAGAGCTTCTTTTCGAATATCCCTCCCGTTGTATTACGCACCTTATGTTCTAGACGTGAATACGATGTGAATTATGCGAGATATTAAAGTAGTCTGGAATTTCGCTGATCGAATAAAATATTTGTATATCGAAAGTTCTTCGACACTTGTTTACATCTCGCCGTGAATATTTTGAGCGACGATGTAGAAATATAGAGATGGCGAAATGCCGCAGTTCTAACTTCCCTACATTATACGATGCTTCCTATATACCGACTGCTGTTATATATAAGTGATTGCGCAAAGCATCGAGTCGAAGCCGTATTAGAAAAGAAACAACAAGTCTAATCTCACCCTCGAAATATCCATTGTTGTAGATCTTGGATAGACGAACGATCGCGAAAATGCTTCTTATCGAGCTGATTCGATTCACGTATAAAAAGACACTGGATGTCCGCATAGGGTGTGTAGAATTGATGCTTTCGCGCGTATAGTCTGCAGCCGAGGGGGAAAATTCCGAGTGTACGAGACTGTAGACTACAGCTTTTTTTCTTTTCACGGTCGCGTTTATACCTGCGGGAGGACGAGTCTTTTGCTGCGTATATAATTCGAGGCTATTTTTAGGGAACGGTATAGTATGTATCAGTTCCAAAACGTCAACACACCGCGTGTCTCGGTTATAGGAGCTGTTTGAATGAGTTCGGTTATTTCCTGTGAGCACGTGAGCTCTTATTTTTTTGGGGAGGCTATCTGGTTTTCGAATCGGGTGTTTGTGCACGGTGGCGCGCGCAGAGCATAAGCTTTTATCGGTTAATCGTGTTTTTCTACGGTGTGACGCAGCTGGAATTTTGGAATATTCCGTCGCCTATAGTCTTTCGAAACTTTTAACACCCAGGCGATACGGTTTTGAAAAACGTTTTATGGATTTAAATGTCGCATGACGTGTTGTACATTTTTTTTTGTTATCGCCGTAGGTGGTTTATTAATGATTTTCAATGTAGTCCTGAATCCTAAATGGAACACTAGAAAATGCATTTTTGTCAAATATTTTTATTGACAAAGTATAGGTGAAGAGCCGGAAGACTCAAAGTATTAGTTTCACAACTGATCTATACCAATTATCAGATCGATTTGTGTACCTTATTTAATTTGAGAAAAAAAAGACATAAACTGTGGATGTACAGTGCGCGGATACTTACATCGAAAACTAAAGCATTGAAATATCGACTGGACTAAAAATGGAAACTTGCCATTATTTGCATAATCGATGTTATTTGTTTATCCAATCACATTCCGATTCATATGTTGTCACTTAAATGGGAAGCTTATTTTTATTAGTAATTTAAAAACATTCATACACAAAACTCTGCATAGTAATAGAATTTCTTCATCTCTTTTATATATTAACACATAAACATAAATAATAACGAATAGCAGCTATTAAAAATATTTCGTACTCTTTTTACCAGACAAGCTTTTACATTTAATCAATTCAAGTCTTGAATCTCGGTAAATCACGACAAAAAAAAACAACCTATTTGTAAATCACGAGATTTCGCAGCTGCATTTCAGTGCACAACAAATTGAAAAAAGCCTGGAAAAAAAAAAAGAGAAACCCTTGTAATACTCGGAAGAAAATGAAAACCCTCCAAGACACAAAAGCGACAAAGAGATTTTGCATTTCGGTGTATAATGTGTGAAAAATCTTTTCTCCATCTGTCGCATCTGCGTTGCACTCCGTTGTACTCCGACACAGGCGTAGACCACGTGTCGGGCACGTGAGTTACTCCCGGAACACTCGACCAGTTTCTCCCGAGTGAGGCACACCGGCTCGGAAAAACGACTGTACATATGTGTATACGTAGAGAGAGAAAGGTCGCGATCTCGTTTCTCTCTCTCGCTCCTCATCTGGATATATAACCTCGCTCAGCTCCCATGCCTTCTCCCATTCACCGCAAGCGACTTTTTCTTTCCTTTCGCACATACGTAGAAGTACATAGCACCGCTCGGCAGGGAAAATGAGAGAGCCGCGACTGCTGACACCTATAAAGGATTACCGCTGACTGCTAGCTTAGTTAATTTCTACCATGCAGTGCTTTACGCCGAGATCACTCTTTCTCATACAAAGTTAAAAATAACGCCCCCATGATTGGAGGAATCAATCCAACGCTGAACCTTTCGTTTACAAAAGCTTTGATGCGTTAATTCATGGTACAAAGAGAACTATAATATAGACTTAAAAATCAAATCGGATAAATCAAAATATAAAATATGGATGCAGGATGAAAGATGTATAATTCCAGGAGATGACGATCGAATGAATTACCCTAGGGACATATCCGCGACTTTTGGAGTTATACAGAGATCAGTAGCGAACTATATGCGCTACTCCTGCGGGGATTTTCCCGATTTAATTGGATACAGTTTCGCCCTCTGAGTCGCAGCCACTCACGCGGGACTCTCGAAATAAAGGATGAAGCTTCCAACTCGGCGCGACGTACGTCTAATGCGAAAATCTCTTCTCCGTCTCCTCTCTTTCATTTCTATCTCATAGGTATATATACCGGGGAAATGAAATGTGTCTCTTAAGCGCATCTCGGATCGATCTATAAAATACATCGCTAAGTATAAGTTGTAAAATTTTAATAGGAATCTCGCCTGTACAAGTACTTATGGATATTTCAGAATTTGAAAAAAAAAGGACGAACGTTTAACGACGCAAGAAAACCCATAATACACCCATATAATCCGTATAAGTGACTACGAGGAAAACAAAAAGAAGCAATGCTTTATAGAAAATAGCCAGCTTAGAGAGAGAGAGAGAGAGAGAGAGAGAGCGGCGCAAAGTAGTGCACTTTTTGCCCAGCGCGCTTTTTTCTACCCCCCTCAATTATGTCGTGTACCTCCTATACGCATAAATCTCGTTACGCGCACACCTATAGTATATCGGGATGAAGACTCGTGCTCGTGCGCGCGTCAGAATGGTTGCAAAATCGCGCGAGATGCAAAAAGTACCGATCGAGCAAATAAATTAAATTTCATCATCCATCACGAGAATTTAATTAGACTCGCAAATTATATTCCGGCGCGATCGTATGTGTGTGAGAACGAGAGAAAAAGGAAGGCAGGTATTACTCGGGAGAAGAGATGACCGCGCATTAAGGTTGCGAGAGATAAATGCTGTGTGTGATATATATGCGAGTAGTATATATTTGCGGGAGAAAAGGAGCACAAGTCGCACTTGTATAAGCTGCTGCGGCGGGCGCCGAGGTATCCGTTTTACGCCGACATATCCTCGAGGCCTCTTCTCGTATAATACTTACACTTGAAGCGCGTTTTTAATTCACGCGCGATTTAAGAAAGGTGCGAGTTTGAGATTGATCTTTTGAATTATTTTTTTTTTTTTTTTTGTTGTCTCGAAAGATGCAAATTGTATACGATAATTTTATTTTGTTTCTTGAGATGATCACGAATTTTTATAGTCTCATGGTTAATTACTGGAGGTGAGTATTATGTCTTTATGATGCACGACTTTCATTTATTTTGTATACGTGTAAGCTGGATTTTTGTTAAAAATAAAATTATTTTGTAATGATTAGTTAACTGCGAAAATCGGGGCTATTTTATTACACCGTAATTAGAGAATATTTATAACCTAATAATAATAAAAGGGAACTGCAAGATTATAGGATTAAAAAAGGGGTAATAAATCCGTTTACTTCAGGCTTCATAATCATTAAGAAAAAAAAGAGCTTCAAACCTTAATTGAGATATTTATAATTAGAAACTTTAGAGTTCATTAGAATGCAAATGAAACGATGGGTCCAAAAATATTCAAGTGACAATAAAATAAATAGGCGTATCGACATTTCCAAAACGAAATTTCTTAGTTTCAAGTCTCGCCCGTTTCCCGCATTTTATAAAACACTCGTAAAATAAGTGGATAGGTAGCAAAACAAGCGATGAGTTTGTAAAGACTGTATTTCCCAACACAGATCCGGAAATCTTCCACCTTCTTTCACTATCGACAGTTGGAAAGTATCGCGCTAATGCTTTGTTTACCAAGGTATTATAGTCTTCGGTGAATTCTCTTCGAAATTTTCCGCTACAGCAATATAATGGGTTTATTTTAAGACAGATAATACGTTAAATATTTAAGAGAATAGACAAACAAACATGACAATATAGAGTTTCACATGGGCATTTAAACTGGGAATACTATTTGACAAGAATAAACAAAAGTGCATTAAAATTCACAAGTGATATTTATAAAAAAAGAACTGTCAGCTTATTCGTTGAAGGTCTACACCCGACTATGTATACCCGAGTCCTAAACGTGAGAGTCTTGGTAAGAGAGATTAAAAGAGGCTTTTATAGAGACGGGTGAAACTAATTGTATTAGCTTAAAACTTCAGTCTACCCGCGTGACACCCTTACACCGTTTACTAAATAAATGATAGAAGAATAAATGTAAAAATTACACTGTCGTTCCACTGAACTGCATTTGTAATTATAATGATCTATTTTAAAATCCTACATCGTTATTAAACTGGTTGAAAAAGTTTTGAAATCAATATGCTTCTATACTTATAGCATCTAAATTCAATACCTTCTTAAATAATTGAATTTATAAAAGAATTAAACTCGAACCGAAAATTTATTTACAGAATTCTGCCAAGATTTCCGGTATCGAGCTAAATTCAATTCAATTTGACGAATAATAAAATATTTAAGCCCAACAAAAATCAATACTACGCTATAACAAAAATATAATAATCCTTTACGATACTTAATTAGCTGTAACATCAAGTCCAAACATTTTGTAACACGGCAGATTGAACAACGCCCACAAAAAGAAACCACGCAGAAGATTCCCACAACAAGTTATACACCCAACCGTCGTTTCCATAAATCCCGCGAGAAAATCCAATTCTGTATACGAGCGCGTAAGAAACCAGTTCTCTCTCTCTCTCTCTCTCTCTCTCTCTCTTCATCTTATACGATTCCCCTACGCTCATCATACACCCCATCGCGATCAATTTTCTCCATATACTCGCGATCGTCACCAAGTCGCGCACACCTCGTCAAGTCCCGAAGAGCCGCATCGAGTTTTCCCAAGACGATCGCGCCGCGCCGATCTAAGAATAGAACATATACGCACCGCGGCTACGGCCAAGTCTACTCTTCTCGCTTTTTAACTCCTCTCTCTATCTCCTCTCTAACTGCGGCAAAAAAGAGAAAAATAAAAGCCATCTCGTGACTGCGCTTGTAAAGATCTGGCGAGCTTCGCGTGCGTGTGTGTGTGTATAGGGCAAAAACCGATCGCTAACCTGTCTTCCTACATGTATATATACATACATATACATCGGAAAGAGAGCCGAGAGAGAGAGAGAGAGAGCGAGTAGCTTGCACTTGTTATTCCCTCGTGCGTTCGCGATCGCGCGGGTTTTATAAGTGCCGGGCGTAAGTATTCCTCTTATTAGACGAGCCCGCGAGACTTTTCCTTTTTCGCCGCGCGATTCTCCTTCTATTTCCAGGCACGTTTTTTTTCTTCTCTTCTTTTTTTGTTGCCGATCTCTTACCCGACCAGCAGAGAGAGAGACTCGTTATGTGTGGAAATGGGAATCTTTGCGCTCGCGATTGCAGCTCGATATTGCTCCTCCTCCTCTTCTTCTTATTCTTTTCTACCATAGGAAAATGTTTAGCGAGCTGCCGCGTTATGAGCACTTTTCGATACGCCACACTCTTTATATATATATAGTAGCTTTTACGAGCATCTAGCCGGTGGAAATTATACAAAAATCGTTTTTATAACACTATGGGCATTTATGTATACGGGAAACTCGTACGTTCGGTCTAGTATAAGATACAGTTTTTAGTGTCGCTCTGCACTTGTTCTCTCCCGCGTCTCCCGGTAAATTGGAATCTTTATTGGCATTGGAGTCGCGAGAATGCGTTTTCCATGCCTTGCATCGATCGGCGATGTAATAGAAATTTATCGGAGCTGCATGGCTAAAGAACCAGTGATACAGGCATTTAATGCCGTGACGCGCGTTGCGTGAGATAATGTCTCTCTCCGATATAAAATTAAATGGTTTTTTTTTAAATAAAAAGATAAAAAGAAGCATTAACTATCAATGGCTGGAAAGGGAAAAAGGAGAAAAGCGAACAAAGCGAAGAATATATCGTATAGAGATTAAAAATACATAAATGTAAATTCACATGAGTCAGAGCTGCATTATAACACTTGGGTCGGGGATTATTATCTTAGCTTTCGAACAGTTGCAGCTCTGTTTTTATATAATACGTGGGGCGATATATAGTCACTCGTCGTGTGTACCGTTTATTCATTTTGCTTTTGCACGAATTAGATCTGATAATATTTCACGTGTACGCAAGCGAATGCAGAAAAATTGCCTAAATTGAAATGGTGACCGGCAGATTGATTGTTGCAACTCTGCACCTTTAAAACTAGATAAGAGCAGTGACTAAAGGGTATCGAATTTTCGTAACTAAAATACGCGTTACGTATTATTTTTAACATATCGAAATTAGTAATATATATAAATTAACTTTCACTATAAAATAGATAACCTTCTTTCTCGATTCTTAAAAATAAAAAAAGAGCGTTAAGACTATGTATCATTCATGTTCTAAAGGAGAAATTTTTAATTAAAATTCAAGGCTTTGAAGTAGCACTTAATCAAGCCAAGCCAGTCAAGAATTTGGTAGGAAAAAAATATTGGTAAAATCAAGCCCCTTGTGCGTGCGCAAATTAACCAATTCCTTGATTCGTATAATTTACATTTGTTCTTAAAATGGTTTAATCGAGCCACCGCGCAGGTAATTATTAGCATTAGAATACAATTTCGTACAGAATGTGGGAATATGTAAACACGATCACTTGATTTTCTGCGCAAAAAAGGTCACGTTTTTAACGAGATTCTCCAATTACCACTGTGTCATGCTGAACAGACGAAATATAACGATCAAATAGAATTTGCTGAACACAAATCACAACTTTTTTAACGCAAATTAAGTTCGTTCAAAATAAACGATGTTTCATTTCAATTATTGTTGCATAATGTAGCGCTAATTGATGCTACAGCAATGCTATAATTTTTGTTGAGAATTAATTTATTTCAACACAATTGTCCAGTGCATCCCAGATGACAAAAAGTACGAAAATTTCAACGCGGCAGAAAATTATAAGATAAAGCGTCACGTTTAAAAATCGACACACACCAAAGTAAGCTTTGCGCAAACAAACGAAAACTAAATAAAATCCTAAAAAAAAATAACTGAACAGTAAAGCAGTATAGTCCGCTAAAACGAGGCTAAAACGATTCGCGCAACGCGCATAAGCGGCGGCGAAAATTAAATAAATCAAGCACTTCGCGAGAAGAGAGGAGCAAAAAGGAAAAAGAGACAGAGAGAGAGAGAAAGAGTCGTGCACGCGCTCGCGCGCTGACGTTATATTCCCCAAGTGAAAGCACGCGGACGCACGTGACCGCTTATACAGCCCGATAAATTCGAAAAACTTCCGGAAAGTGCGTCTGCACGCGTCTCGAGGAACCTGCACAGGAGCTGGATTCCCCTCGACATAAGTAAGAAGTGCTTCGCTGAACCTATCGCGGCATCGGGAGAGACACGGTTGCGAAAAAAAAAATTTGAGCTCTGTATGCGTGGGACGTTAATTTTACAGCCGGAATAATCAAAGTCTCCTTTGGTGTCGCGTCGACGCTGTAGTGGACCGAGCGAGACCAATGGCGACGCTGCGATTAATTTTCGCTTTATTTTTTAGCGGGGCCGACGGAAATATGTAATTATATATATACGGCGAAGCCTGGCTACTCGCTTTGTTTGATTATACTTCGGGATTGCGAAAGGTCGACGTGTGTATAAAGAGAACTCGACAATGAGAGAGTGCTACTGCTGTTGCTGCTGTTGTTTACGCGATCGTGTAGATGTACAGATTTTGAAAATAAAATTACAAGTTTAATGACTTTATTTGTCTTGTCGATGGATGGGAAAAAATGGAATTTTTACGTAAGATGAAGTCGCGGTTGCACAGGTTGAACCATTTTTTTTCTTGGGATAATACCGTGTCCGAATTTTTTAATTTATTTTATATTTAGCGGATAAAACGGAATTTTTTAACTTTTCTTAAAATCGGTTCATTTAAAGATTGCCTATTCCACAAAGAATGGAATATCCATTCAGAGTACTACCATCGATTGTGGTGATCGATCGCGACCAATTGATTCTATCCTAACGCTACAAACTTTTTTTTACATTTTACAATCTTCTCTGTTACTTTATTGTAATTACGGCTTTACGTAATACGAAAGGCAGAGAAAATCTGCATAAACCGAGAACGTATTAATTATACCATATTTTATATTTACGCGAACATTTCTTGTATTGAATAAATAATCACTTAATTTCCTTAAAATATGTACAGATATTGTTTATGCAAAATCAAAACTTTCATTATGACTTATTTATATTGAGCCGCTTGCTACTGACATTTCGCGAATTTTATTAACTTGAGTAGACAGCGTTAAAAATATTAAGTAAATTACTTTTTTACGGTTTTTCTTATCCATCGCTCCAATTTTACAATTTAATTCGTCTTTTATCACTAAATCGGTATTCCTTAACATTATAAGCAACGATATTAGAGTTCGAGTAGATCAATCTGTCTAAATTGATCCGATTTGTAACGAACACCATTTATTTAATAAGTTAATTTTAAAGCGGTGACTAACAATCAACAGCTAATTGTAACATCTTATTTTTTAAATATCTAGTTGTGTTGAGCAATCGTTTAGTTATAGCGATTGATCGTTGATTAATTAATGGCTCGATCGTAGTGGATCTCAAAGTAGCCTCACAATCTAACAACATTGCTTCTCTAACAGTACCTGCATTCTCAACGCCAAATTATTAAAACTTTGCATATTTCATTTCCGAAACTCATTTTTCTACCTCAACCGCACGCAACAATCCAAACCACATCGCTCTAATTCACCGAGAAATCCCAACGTATAAGTATTAATCATCGAGAGGGAGAGAGAGAGAAAAAAAATCCTGCCGAGACAATCGAAGCATTATCAGCTGGTTTAAAGTTCATCGATCGTACAATCGACTTTCGCACGCGCGCGCGCACACCTCAACATGCACCTCAGCGCGATTCGTCATGCAAAGTGTCGATAAAATAATCGACACCTCATCGCACCGCACGCCAGTATAAACATAAAGAAACGAAATGAAAAAAATAGACACACAAAAAAAAAGAGTATACGACATATAGTATATTCATCCACGATCGGCAATCGATAGCAAAAGAAAAAAAAGAAGACCGCGCGCGCGCTTAATTAAACAAATTACAGGTAGATAGCAGAAAGGTTTAGAGGATGAAGACTCACGTCGTAGTTGTGAATCCGAACCCGATGCGGTTCGCTACCGAAGAACCGTGGCGCTGCGTCGTCTTCGTTTCGTCGTGGCTTGCGGACTGTCCGCAACCAACCCCCCGTTGATGTTATAGGACAGATCCCGCGTCAACTCACAACAATAATCAAAGCTCACTCGTAGATTCGCCTGCACCCGTCCAAGAGCACAGCTGCTGTCGTGCTCCGTAATGCTGGCTTTCCTTTTTCTTCCTCGACGCACACCGCGAGCAACCAAAATTAAAATCGGCACAATTGATACTGTGTAACTGTGTGTGTATGTATATATATATATATATATATGTGTATTGCGTCCGTACGAAAGGAGGATTCGAAGACAACTGACGTGTGCGGCTCGTTGCTAAAACGCGCTGTTCGAATCGTATAGGCCGACGGATAGGCGGCGATCGGTATAATACAAAGCCCGAGCGGCTGCTTGTGTACCACCGATATATAATCTCCTCTGTTGGCTTGCGGTACGCGACTGACTGCTTTCGAGTCGCACTCGGCTGCGGCTGAGGCTCTCGCCGATCGTGTATAATACGCTCGGTAGTTTCTTGCACGGGCGCTCTCCTGGCACACTCTCTTACTCGGGCCGCGCGCGATACCACTCTGCGCTGCCAAAGCATCCACATCCACGGCTATACTCCCTTCCCCTTCTCTTTTTCTGCATCTGTTTCTCTCTCTCTCTCTCTCTCTCTCTCTCTCTCTCTCTCTTTCTCACTCTACTCACTCACTCACTCTTGCACTACTCACACTACTCAGGCGGGCTCTCTTTCTCCTTTTCTTCTCTTTGGCGCTTGTGCGTGTGCAGTGTGCCGCTGCTGGTGCTGGATTTTGACTTGTCGTCGTTGGTGTGTCTGGACGATATCTCTCTTTTGCTCCAAGTGGCCTACCGGTTCTCCATAGGCTGTAGAGGAAGATTTTTGGGATTTTTTGGGAGCTTTGCTATAGCTTCTGCGGTGTTCGGGAGATCGGTAGAGGAGCTTGACGCGAGTTCGAAGGTAAACTTCATATGGGCCGTTTACATCGATTCTTGCTGTAATGCTTCAATTAAACTACTTACGTGTATATGTATTTTTAATAATTTTCAATTTATATTGGTAGTCGTGGCAACTCCAATTACAGTACCTTCACTTTTTGCCAATATAGGTGCGTGGAAATTGTTTTCCTTTTTCCCAGTCTAACGATCGTTATCTTTGTTATATCGGTACACGCTCATTGTTTTGTGCTTTCAGCACAATTTAATACTGCTTAGTTTCGAAAGAATCAGGTGTTTCTTTTAGTACCGCGTATAATAAGTGCATCGTCATATTATTAGTTTTGTTTCCAACAGTTATTTATGACGGAATGCATAGTTCGTTATTGTCTGCTGCAGAAACGAAAAATTTACGCACACACTGTTGTGAATTCTGCCGCGTCATGCTGTATATTATTTAACACAGCGTTTTATATTTATTTTTCAACGTAATCGATAAGAAGTTTAAACTTCGACGTCTAATATGCAGTACAGGAAATTGTATTTTCTGCTAAAACAATAACTTGTCCACTTTAATTTTATTTTTTTAATTATTAATTTTTGCCGATGAATTAGGTAGTTATTTCTTTGACAAATAAAATTAATTATTTGTAATGAGAAGTTCCTTTATTCCGATATCGGTTAATACAACGTCGCGCACCTTCCTAGAACATAGTTTTCCGATGACAATCTCTTGATTTTTGACTGGCCATTAAAAGAATTTCAGTGGGAAAACCCAATTCGATTATTTTAATGCCTTACTGTGTGATAAATTCCAAGATATTAGGAAATATAATTAAGTATTGTTTCACAATAGGTATTATAATCCAGATTGACGTACAATTTTATTGCTATTCTATATGCATATATAAAGCAAAATTTAATTTTAAATTCTAGCAATGTAAAGTATTTTTAACTCAAGGCATAAGTATAAGGTAACTAAATATTATACTAATAGTATAATGTAATTGTTACACCTAAATATTCATTTTGGTACGGATTACATAAAAAGATTGTAAAAGAGTAATAAAAATATAAAGTTGTATTTAAAAACTACTATACTGTTTCAATACTTTTATCACAATTTACTTCTCAGCATGAGTCTCCATTATACTAACAAATTGCTCTTATGACAGGCTTAAATATTTTTAAAAATGTAGGTCATTTCTGAATCTCAAATTCTTTGATTTGAATAATACCTTTTAAGTGTATGGTTTTACATGACAACCTACAGAAAATAACCTATATAGAATTCTCACTTCGATAACGATAGCAATAATTTATTTTACTTTAATATTTCATTTTATTAAAATAAATGTCACGCAATATACTGCTTTATGAATGATTTGCGTTTGAATTTCAGTCCCATTACTCCTTAAATTGAACAGAAAAATATAAAATTATCCATTTATTGAAAGTGTATTTTTTTTTTACATTTGGTACTACATCTGGATTCTCCGTGCATGATTTTTTCTTTCTTATTATTTTCTTTGACATGTGACAAAGAAGTGAAAGAGCAATAATACTTTACAGCGAGTACATGTGTACAGAAACAATTCCCCCAGCGATCTCATGGCCGTGACACAAAGATAAATGTAACTTGAATAATTGAGTAGTGGTAGACGACTGTATTGTTAGATTAACAATTATCAGTCGGCGATTCCTGTAAGTATTCTTTGATTTGCCATGCGTTCTGTTTATTACATCCAGTAATTAAAGCAATCCAGGCAACAAACAATGTTTGTTGATTCAGTATAGAATCAGTTTATCAGGGAAACACTTTTTGAATGAAAAATTGCAAAAGAATCTATTAACGTCGGAATGGCGATTTTCTTTTTTCTTTTTTGCTAATCAAATGAATAGCCCAGAAAATGATCGCTACAACTCCAATGACTTTAATTGCTCGGTCGTATACTAAAGTGCAATATTTCCAAGAAATAAATTTCTTAGCCAAGACGATTAACCGGACTTAATGGTTACATGTTTCTTTTCTAAATTATGGTTTTTATCAAAATGTTGTTCAGAAAGTCGTGTAGCGAGCAGCATTATTCTTTTGATTGAAAACAATTGTTAATAAATAAAACAACTTCACGTTTATTGCTGTTAGACGTTAATGAAAGTTGATATAGAAAGAAAATATTTTACGAATGACTCACTTTAAATATACAATTGTCTCAAGTATAAAACCATTATTCAAAGCAAATTTATTACCTTTGCAATTATTTATGCAGAGTAATTGATTATTCGAGTTAGCGTCATTATTATTATATTATCGTTTGAAACACACCTCTTGTCCCGCTTAAAATAAAAACAGTCGATTTTTACACTCGACCAGAGAGACGCACATACGGACAAACGCTGCACAAACTAGTTATGCGCTAAAATAAGTGTACGGCGCTCAGTTAGAAAAATACAAACACACACAGAAGATTGCATTCGGTGGCAGAACAGAGAGAGAGAGACACACTTACCTTGCCCCGGTACAACTGTCGGCGATCGTCATAAGACTCCGGGATGATAAGCCCCACGATGACACTTGCGATAATTTAGCTGCTGCCGCCGCCGCCACGGTCGTGTCGTCATCGGTAACACAAACTCGCACCGCGTATTATACAGGACGATAACCTTCCGCATACGCGACTCCCCGATTTTTCTCGATGTCCATAGGATTCTTTCTTATCCGGCCGGAGAATCTCGCCTCGGACGTTTTTATCTCAATTTCATGTGTAATTTTGCGTATCGCTTTTATGACGGTGTATACACGAAAATTGTGCGTGTCTCTCTCTCTCTCTTTCTCTCTATCCTAGCGCAACAAACAGAGAGGACATAATATCTCGCACCGTCCGCATTGTTTTCCTTCAATTTGTGATTTAACTTGTATAAAAGGTAGACGCGGGGAGGGGAACACGGTGAGCGAAACGACCATTATTATCCTTATTGTAAGAAATTTCTTTCGAGAAATAATTTGTCTAGAGGTATATAAACCAAACTATAAATGGGTCATTTACCCGAGCCGAGTCTTAATGAAGGAGAATTGTTCGACTAGATAGTGCGCGTTATATATTTGCTGTCGTAAATGTTTCGCGCAGGTGAATTCGCGCGTATACACTGGGTTTTTGTGTTGTCTACTACTACTACTGTGTTTATTTTATTGCAATTAAAATGATTGGCGGCGCGGCGTTACGAAAAATTAATTCCGACAATGGCTTGTGATTATGTGTAACAAACACCGTGCAGAACTTATATCTTATTTTAGTATTTCCTTTTTTTTTATATATATATATATATTCAAGTGTTTAGTGTTTGTATCCTTGGTTTTGACTTGTAGTAATTCAAAATTTTTTTGTAGGTCACGTCCTACTTGTTGTGCTTCCATAGTTATATAATATATATATAATTTAATTATTATTGATGAAATTACGACTATTTCAATTTTATAAGAAGTAAAGACTGCAGCTTAATTTTATGTAATACTGGGAAATATCTGAAATATAATTAATTAAAAATATAAATTCTTAATCCCTATACGATATTTATTTACTATCAGGTAGACTGAAATGTACGAAATGTATTTATCAATCAATGGTTTGCATTTATTGCATAACCGATAGTAAATACTTGCACTATCTCTTAAAAATACGACAAACGAGCTAGTGAAATGTAATGAAATGTACAAATTAACTTGTTTGCTTATACCAGAAAAGTTTCCGAGATTTTCTTCATGGAAAGTTTTTAGAAAGCTATCAATTTTCACGTATATCGACACATTACATTCATACAGTATAAAACCGATATTTTGTACCGTCAAATCAAGTATATTTATATATTTGTCTGACTCATATGTTATTATTTATTTATGAGTTCCTATACTGTTAGAAACGTAAAGAAAAATCACTTACATTATTGCAGAACAAAACCGAGCTTTTCAACAGTAGCTTTAAAAAAAACTCAAATACGTATACTTTACGTCGATGTGCAGTGTATTAATTTTGCAGTGGCTTAAACAATAGAAACTCATTAAATGGCACATTTATTTTCTTTAGGCTGAGCATGTTTTGCTGGAAATTTATTCTACCATCCGTTACTAAAACGGATTTTACTTCGTATCGCACGAATAGCCAGATATTCGTGCCTAAAAAAAAAGTCCATCCAACGAAGTAGCGCAACACCATCATTTTCATTCTCAAATCTAGCATGTACACCTTCTGAATGGTCCTATACCCCAGGTCTATCCATTCGCAACAGTCCACAGAAAACTCAATCCCCGGGCAAACAATTCATTCAAATCGTAAACGCGGAGACAATATTCATCCGACTCTCTCTCTCTCTCCTATTGCATTTATACCGAGCGAGTTAGAAGAAGAGGTTGAAAGTAAAAGACCTCGGCCGGGCTAAATTTTCGCGAAAATCCCTGCAGCGATCGCAAACGCGTTTTCGACGCGATTATCTCCCGAGCTTCGACTTTTCTCGTGCGCCAACAGCGGCGATAGTGCACCGCAACAAAAGCCGCGTGTTAAAGCCGTGTATTTGCCGAGGCTCTCTTATCGCAATTCTCTCCTCTCGGTTATAAGCGCGCGAAAGCTTTGTGCGAGCCAGCTCGAGACAATGGCCGCATTGCCCGACGCCGAAGCCCACGGCAAAAAGCTGCGCCGCCGCTCATTATGCTCGACCAGACTCTACAAGCGCTACTCTTTTTTACTCCTTTTTTTTTTTTTTTTTCACGACGCGAGACCGCGGGGAGGTTTTCGTGGATGTTAAATAACAAAATTGACGCGGCAGATGCGAGAAAGTGTCGCCAAAGTAATATGATTCGAGTGGGAAAAATGTTGTTACAATAATACAGATATAGGAGAGTGCATAGAAATAAGTCACGGCACAATCTCTGCAGTCATTGTAACCAGAGAACTTACGATATACTACTCGACTGAACTTGTATTGCTTTAGTTTGATAATGACTGTATTAACCATTTCACTTATACCGTTACGTGGCGAAAGCGATAAGCGCTCGATGTGTAAAACTTTTTACTCTCGCCACGCATGCAGGGGGAATTTTTATCGAGTTCATTTTTCCGAGGAAGATAAACTTCTTAAATAATATGTTCGTATTTATTTAAAATATAATATTGCGGTGCGAAGCTGTTGCTTCCTGTTTTGAAAATTGAATAATCAAAGTCGAGTAAACGCGAACACTTACTTTATTATATATACTCCGGTTATCGGAATTTTTCACGTTACAGCTTGTGCCAGTCAAACGAACGATCGCAAACGGTTCAGCGACAAATTAACCAGCTTCGGAATCGCGGCTCGTACGCGCGATAAAAGCCGCTTATACCTTACCGCATAAATATTCAAAAGAGAGCCTCCAGTGAGCGCTCAATTAAAAATTCAGGGATCCAACTAAATTCGCGACTCGTTCCACACGGAGTGAGAGAGATAGATGCTCATCACCTCGTCGCCGCGTGCATAAATCGCCACATCCTTCATTGTTCTCAGGCCGAGGCGAAGGGCGCGAGCGAATCCGTGTGATTTATATTTCGATTCCTCGCTCTCTCTCTCTCTCAGATATATTATTGGCACACTTTCGTTCGTCAACCTGTACGACGATGTGCCACTGCGCTTGACTCACTTTTCGCGCTCCTGAGAATTCAAGGGTATTGTACACAATACAAAACACACGTCGAGCAAATCTCAATCGGAATAATTACGAATAAAAGGTGGAAGGAGGAAGGTTTTATCGGTCGCGTTCCTTTATTTCGCGATGCGCGCGCGACACCCGCAGCGGGACTGTATTAAAGAAGGTCGAAGTATAATGGCCTTGGTCGCGGACGATCCATTGAGAAAGTTCTTGATCGAGTGTGTGTGTGTGTGTGTTTGTGTCTTTGTTGGATTTAAGGGCACACACCCGCACGTCATTGGGTTAATTCTGATTTATCGATTTCGTGTTTTTATTTTTCTCTTTTACTTTTTTTCTTGTTGCCGAATGACGCTCATGGCATGTGTCATGCAACAAAGAGAGCGCAGTTTACCACCTGTTCTTATGTTTGACTTCCCTGTGTTACGAGTTGGAGAGTTGTAATGAATTTAGGTTACGAACGCGCGACTTGTTTTACATGCTATAGTTTTTGTTCTTCGTGATGCCTCTCCTCTGTTTTCTTTCTCTCTCTCTCTCTCTCTCTCTCTCTCTCTCTCTATCGTTGTTTTGATGAAATCTCTTAACGATGATTTACGCATTCAGTACAAGTTGAAAGTGGTTTGTTTTATCAGCGGAGTATTATGCATCATTTCTTTGAAGACTCTCGAGCTTTGACTTGAACTATCTATACTTATAATATACTGACTTACTATCGCCAACTGCACAGCTTCCAAGCAGTAGATTTTCATGAAAAGAAAAAACTAAAAAAAAAATCAATTCTGAATTTTCAGCTATATAGAAACGACGTTTAAAGTAAATGAATATTGTACAGAAAGAAATTTCGAGTACAGTTAGAAAGTAAATTTATTTAATACGTCGTCAAGCTTCCAATTAAGGTAAAACAATTCTAAAAATTACTTTTTTTTTCATACATACACCTATAAGGAATAAAATTGAACAAATGAGCTACTTCGACTCAATGCTCAATAGCAGTACGTTAATTTGAGATTTCATCAAAAGCAAACTTCTTTTTTTTTTCCCAGCCTTAAGATTGATGAAGCGTTTTTGTTTCCTTTTTCACGACTCATTATTTTCCACAATTATCCCATTATATCTCATCTGCCTCCTCGTTCTTACACCCGCGTACACATTTATAACGATAAATCTCAGCCTCTATATATTAATGGGAAGCGATCGGTTTGCTTTCAAAACCAAAATATGATTTTTCCCATCAATTGCACATAGAGAGGAGCAGCAGCTCGTCAACGTCCCAAGTTGCGCTCGCTTTGGGACATTCGGGAGAAACGATTTCGCGTTTTAAATCTTCGCATGTATGCGCAGAGAAGGCAAGACGTCAAGTTGCGTCACGTATACCCTCTGTGCCATCTGCGTCTGAGGCTCTTAACGTCACCGATGCGACGAACGCGTGTCTCGGGCGAATATTGTAAAAGTCTTCGTTCTGTAATATCTCTCTCACTCACTCTCTGTCTCTCTCTCTCTCGTGTCGAGTGATGTAACGCAGACTGGGAGCAAACAATTTGCCGCTATGAATCAAGCGCGTTTTTAATTAAAACCAGAAGTAGACCAACGCGGACATGTATAGATTTGTCGTTCACACGATGTATCGCTATACAAGCATTTATGATTGTTTTGTGTGTTGTTTTTTTTTGTTCTCCTTTTCTCGACGTGGCGATTTTTCGTTTTCGAATAATATAATGCGCGTTTAATTCAATTAGACGTGCGAAAACGGCTCGCTTTATGTCTCGAGATTAGTCGGGCGCAGGTTTTTCCGTTTCTCCGTTGCACGTGAGAATTAAATTATACATCCGCTTATGATACAAGATAAGTTTTGTTTTCATAAACTCTATGAAAATACAAAGTTATATACCCATATTTTCGTGCTATCAACATTTTTCCGCTGATTTCGTCGCATGCACTAGTTTCCCTCGAAATCGTCACAGAAGGATTTAAAATTTAATATATGCTGCGCTCGTAAAAAATATGTGAAGCTTTGAAAACCCATCTGATACAGTTTTATAGCCGTATTTATCAGTATTGTTCAAATAGTCTGCCTAATCTTCTTTCAAACATGTTAATCAACATTAAAATGAAAAACAGAAGTCTACCTACTTCATGCCTTTGGCCTTCGTCATCCGCACGACTGATAATGCCACATCTTCGCATTCATTCAAAGTTTATACTTCGTATATTTTAAACACCTTGAAAAAGAAAATATTACAGTATAATATCTATTATAAAGTAGGTTAGAATACTGAGTAGCAGTTTTAACTTTGTACTTGAAATTGAACCAACAATTGTAAGCTAAACTCCTAAATAGTGATCTTAAACATTTTAATTCTCAATTTGGATAAAGTAGCGATTATAATTCATTCATATCTGTTTTTAAAGCCATTTATTCAACGTCAACGTTTTTATTACTTATTTGTTAAGTACATAATGACTCGCAATCAAGAGCCAACATCAACGAAATCAAATAATCATACGTGAGCAGTTAAAAATTCAGTACATTTTAAAAAATAAATAACAATCCAAATTCCAGATAAAAAGCCGCAACGTTTAGCCATCAAACCCAGTTATCAGCTTCTTGTCAGCAAACAACCATCGATAACGTGACAATCAACAAAAATACAATTAAACGAGAAGGTGTGATCCCTATATATGTAATTCTCTGCTGGATAAAGTCGTGGCGCGCGTGCGTAACTAACCGTGTGCCCCTCAAGATGATCTATTTGCGATCATCAAACATCGATCTCCGCCAGCACTTGTAAAAACAGACATTACTGCAGACACGCGCTTCGATCCTAAAAAGATGGAAAAACGAGCTGCTTCTTATAACTTGGCAATTGATATAATTTCCATTATCGGTATACGTTATAAAACGATTCCGCGTGCGTGTGTCAACGTCTTTTTTACTTAACAGCTCGCATTTTAGGAGGAGGCTGTTTCGCGATTTGTGCGACATATAAAAGAATTTGTACCCGGTTTAACAACTTAATTTACCGTTAATAACCAGTTTATCGGCGGAGACGAGTAGCTTATGGATTCAAAATTTCTTGCGATTTTAAACGCTTCCATTCTTTGCCCGACATGCTCGCAATGTATTTTTGATAATTTAATTAAAAATTTACTGTAGGTGAATGTTCAAGAAATTGTGGTTTGAATGGGTATAATCTTTATTTCCCTCGGCGTTTGTAATATTCTTAATTTATTTCGTAAATTAAATAATTACTTTTTTCCTTCTTGATTTATAGTGCACTGAGTAAAACAATAATATGTGAAGATATAAACTAACAAAGAACGTAAAAAATGAGAAAATAAATTTTTAATAAAATGTAAGTCTCAAACGTAAAAATATTTTGTGATACAAATGCATGCTGAAAGACAATACAAATCACTAACGTATTGTTTTGAACAGTAAAAACAAACCAGATTTGTTCTTGCTAACGGTATGAGGAAAAACAAAAGTGAAAGTGAAGATTACGTGCAATTACGCGGGAGAAGATAAGCGCTATTGTACAGTGTAGTGGCAGTTACAATGACCTTATCACCAATAGTCGGACTGCATGAGGTCTATTTATTCAATGACTCACTTCGTGCAACAGCCTTAGATTTTCAAAACTTTGAATAATGCCTGTTTACTGTAACAAATAACAAATAGAAGATTTAAATATAAAATGACAATCAAACTTTTTCTATTTCTAAATTAACAATAATACAATGTCTTCTTCCACTTTGACTTCCTAATATTTCCATATGACGATTACACCAAGTGCGATTGAAATTATTCCAGTGAAAATATACTACCCTCGATCCATCTCGTAATGTACTTAATGGCTCGTGCAATCCCAAATATTGGAAGTCTGAATTATTAGCAGGACTCGAAATGAAGCATCTAATTATAAATGGACCCCACCCGCTTGACTATAGACTGAGTACATAAGCAATTAGGATCATGCTATCGGACACGTACACCAAGGTCTAACATTGCTCTCGATACACAACCAACTTTAATAGTCAATACAACAGAAGTCAAGATACCAATGATAGATTGTGTAAATTGTTTCCAGTTGTGGTAACTATAATCCATTTGAAATAAAATTATTGAAATTTCTGAAAGCAACTTCATTCCAATTCAAACAAAACGAGGATATTCATCAAGATCCATTGTTAAATTATATAGACAAACGTCATAATCGGTTCTTCTCAACTTTTACAAAACTAATGTTTTAAAGCGAGGAACACGCAATCCATCGTGTCACAATGATCGTTATTCAATTGTTTAGAAAACAGACAAGGGACAAACACGTTAATTGCCATTACACAGTTCTACGTACGTCTGTAAACCGATTTAATCTTGCATAACGTCACTCAGCAGTTCTCCGTCCCTATACGGTTTTAAGCCAGTGTACTGTCGATCATATAGGAACTGCCTGAGCAGCTTGAAGAGCGATTAAGCGGAACAAAGGCTAACTATCAGAGGAACCAGCCAAGTGGACTTTGAGGGATTTACGATAATTTAGGTATGCCCGAGTATTTTGCGCTTAAACTATAGTGCTATTAGAATACAATTGGAATCCGATTAAAAGTTTGCGACAATTGGATATCGCAGACACTTGATTTTTATGAACGGAAAAATTCAACTGTACGATAGTTGGCATCGATTAGAGCGAAGTGAGGATCGAAGTGACTCGACTTCGAGGTAATTTCAACAATTTAATGAATATTCTGTTAAAAACGCTATTTTTTTTTTTTTTTTTTTATTAAACTCGATGATCGACAAGAACGGACAATTTTCCTTTATTCTACGCCTCCTCGTGCCACAGACCATCCGTTGAGATAGCGAATCAGATTAACCGTTACTCTTCAAAGACCTCGGCAAATACAAAAACCAATTTTCCTCGTTCTCCAGGCCCGCAGAATCTGTCGTCGAAGAAAAGATTCGCTCTCAGTGTCTTCTTTGGGTCTCCACTCAGCGACTTAAGGTACGTCTGACCCCTCAGGAGGTATATAAACTGCAGAGAAATCCAACGAGAGTAGCTCCTCGGCATCGTCTCCATACTAATGGAAAACCCTATACATCTATACACACACAGCAGTGCGAGTGATATCCTCTCTTCCTCGCCTTTAATCGATTTGCATTCCCTCGCGTTGTACGAGATTCTCGAGAGAAAGAGAGGGAGAGATGCGCCAAAGTGCTTCGACGAGAGAGCCGAGGAAACGCAACGACGAAGACGACAAGGTCGGGACGCTCCACTTTAGTGAACGACATGGCAAGTAGTTGGGGAGCGACGCCAACGACACACGCACATCGTACAGAGCGAGGGGATTACGACTGAATATGAGAGAGATGCGCCTGTGATGCACGAGCACGAATTTCTGCATGGCTACGTGTGTGGCGTGAAAAGTTTTGAGAAAAATTCATTGGTTCTGGGCAATCCTGTTGTTTATCCTCTGGATTACATGGGTGTGTGTATGTGTGTGTGTGTGGGTTCGTTGGATGAGAGATATGAAGGTGGTTTTTTAGGGTTGAAAGATTACCATTTCCATTTCTATATATCTTGGAATTTGGTTGGTCCTGAATGATGGGATGGATAACGGTGGGTTTTTCATGCAATGAATGTTGAATGTGAAACTTTAGATTAGGATAAAGATGAAATTATCGTTGAGTTCAATCATCCAGGGAGTTTTTGTAATGCATTGTACTGCATAAGAATCTCGAGAGACTGTTAATATTTTCTTCTTTATCTAGCCTTGCACAAATAGCAAAGAGTTGCAAAATCCACGTAGTATAAGAAAATGAAGAATTTGATAAATAAATTTATTCGAAAGTTGAGTAATAAAATTTACACATAATCATTTATATGTTGTCATTGATTTATTGTACAATTATTTTACAGTAACTGCAGTTCTCGGGTTGCAGAATAGCAAAATGCGAACTTTCTAACAGTCATTTTCATTGAACCCATCTAATAAAGCTCAATGATTTTTTTGTAAAAATTAACTTATACTTATACGTTGTATTTGCAATCTTATAAATCGAGTGAACTAACGCCTATAAAATGAATCATACATCACAGAATCAATTCCAAATATGGATTAGTATAGCAAATATTGTTTAATACTCAAGCAAAGTTATATATTTACATGCTAAATGTCAGATCGTACGACCAAGATCTCCAAATATGCAATTAATGAAGCTTATTATATAGAGTAAACCAAGTAAGCTAAAGATATAAAATATTTATATCCTATATAGGAAACAAGTATAAGGTACACAGTATTTGTAGAAAATCGTTTACCATTTATTTATAGTTTAGCATTCATTATTTGGCAATTCTATTAATTTCAAAGTTGATCGATTCAAGTCCATGCGATGCATTTGACATTGACAATTTAATTAACGTTTGACCGTACATTTTCATCATGATTTCCCATTAAATTTTATACTATAAAATAATTTCCCGTTTATAAAGTAGGAGATTCTTCTATAACCGTAAATTAATTATTTTCTTATCAAGGACAGCCAACTAATTTTTTTTTTTCATATTCCCATGTATTTTATTCCTATACGAAAGACAAGGAAAAGCTAAAATCTTAATTATATAACGTAATAGGGATATGCTCGTCCGGCATGAAATCGACGGTGCGGATATTATTATTCATCGAGCCACGGCGTCAGCCACAAGCCGTGTATCGCACCACAACGCAGCGCGTATAATGCGCTCTTTTCGTCAACGTCATCGCCGCGGACAATAAATCGACCTCGAAAGAACCGAAATAATTATTTCGATCCGCGTTTATTAAGCGAACGCCCAATTACGTACAGCAAGTGTCGCGCGAACGCATACAACAGCGTCACAGAACACAATGGTGAAGAAGTAAAAAAAATCGGCCGCGTAGCAGCGACACTTTAGAATATATATATATACTACGCGAATTTCTAGAAAAGAGTCGCTCAGAAAAGTCATGTGTGTGTGTAGGAGCTCGCGAGCGGAGCGACTATATGGAATATAATTACGCAATCGCCGTGGCATTACATAAATCAGGATCGCTTGACACTTCGTGACACCGTGTTATATTCTCCTCGTTATATGGGCTCCTGGGTTGTATCTCGCGTGCAGCAATGCGACGTGTGTGTAGTCCCTTAGTCTAGTCGATTTGGCGTTGCGAATCTCCGACTTTTCCGTGTTTGCGTTACATTACGTGCAATGTACGATTTTTCGAAGACGCGGTTGTCAGTCCGATTGGAAACTTAATGCTTTGCTCCCGATGTATAGAGTGAAATATTAATCTCGTAAAGGTTCGGTATAGTGTGAAAATAGACAAAAATTTGTTTATATTCAAAATTTTGTATAAAAAAGTGCAATACTATTGCATAGAAAGAGACAAGTATGGTTCTTTAAAGATACAGCATAAATAATAATCAGATTTTTGAAACCTAAATGAATTACTAGTAAATGAATCTATTAAGTCAGTGATAAAATTTAATTTCAAATAGTTTTATTTTGGTTTACCTTCGCTTTTAAACGCAACATTAGGCACAATCGGCGACCGCTTTAAAGTGAAAATTTCTGTCGCTATCTAACATATTTCCCATAATATAAATATATATGTGTACTGCATATTTTCAAAATTTAAATGTGCGTCCATATAAATGTTAGCCATCTACCACAGTCGGTGAACTCACCTTCGCAACACACGGACCCACACATCGCGGGATATTACACATGCATTTATGCAGAGAACAAATTATTTGACCCGCTCTTTGAGATGTAAGTGGAGAAAATTCACCAGCCGCACACACACACAGAGAGACCGGCATCGCGTAAAAGGGCTTTCGCAAGAATTCGCAGCCTCCCCGAAACATAATTACGATCCAGCGGCACTTTTGCGCGATGAATTTTAATTCCCCGAGGCCGTCTATAACAAGAATCCCCCGCGCGGTTATTCTTATTAAGTATAATACACACACATATATATCCGAAATCCTCCTCCAGCTCAACGGTAAATTGTCCGTTTTGTAATCTCATCTCTTTCGCGACGACATGAACTTGCAGGACGAGGCATTAACGAGGTTACGTTCTTGCAGCCTCGGAAACACCGCGAGCGACACCACCAAATCTCTCCGATGCAATTTGTCGGTTTTAGCTATGTCGCGCTGCACCGGGAGAAACTTGCCCATGTGACCGCGAATACGTTGGGGAACGTATACGTATATATAGTACAGCAAAAATCTCGCGGGGCGATATCCTCGACTGCAGCGAGCTGGGAATAATTTATTACGCCGGCGGCGCGTATCATGGGCACACGGGGCGACGCGCAAATGAGAAAAGGAGCAAGGACTCGCGATAAGCCTCTGCGCACTGGCGAGATTTTGCCCTCGACCGAACGATGAAAAAGAAATTAGCGAGAGACTCTGCGGTGGATGCAGCGTTTTTCGGCGAATAATAAGATCGCTGCAGATCTTTTTGCGTGTCTAGGGGAAATTTCGTTGAAATTAAAGCAACTTTTACAGTCTGTAGTTTACAGTCGCATTTTGGTTCATTAGTATATAATCGTTATGGTAAATGTATACGATTAGTTTGCTGAATCTACTAAAACTTATATTTGCACTTTTTTTATAATATTTGTCAAGTATATTTAAATGTATGAGATCAAGCATGAAAGGAATATATACACACGCATCAGCTTTTACCTCTATTATGGAAATAATCAAGATTCAAAAACATTTTAGCGAGACGCGAGCGTTGATACGCGCAAATATTAGATTTATGAATCACATTGTAAAAGTATTGCGAAAAGGGAAAGAGAGACACATATTATACACGAGAAATCTCGCGGCGAAAAAAAAAAAAAAAAAGAAAATAACAAGGTTTATTAGCCCAGCTTCTGACGCAAAATTACATTTAATAAAATGCCTTGGAATTTTACAGAAGGTGCAAATGCTAATGATTTATAATTATGCAATACGATATTGCTCGGCGGATAGCATAAACAAATTTACTTTATTATCTGGCTCTCGCTTGTTACATCGTCATTTATTTTACAATTTAATTATTATTATACGAATTAATTTTAATTCATTATTTGCATTCGAGAAATTACTTAAGTGCAGTTTAAATGGGAACGTATAACTTGTTTTGTAATGAAAATATAATAAAGACAATATTAACGACTTGTAAAGCGAATGATCGCTTAACAAGTAGAAATTATACGACGCAATTTTGAAATGTTTAATTTGAATCAAAACAGAATAATATCAAGGAAAACGAAGTGTCTGCTTTTTTAAAGAACTGATAGCGGCGTCGAATTAACAAAGCGTGTGATTTTGGATGTAATAATTCGCATGATTGGCTTAATTTAGGATTACGCAATACTTAAATAATATTTTTCTTATTCCACTGTACCATCCAATTTTGGTATTTACATTGAATATTTTAAATATATTTTAATACACATCGAAATACATTAATATTTCATTATTAACGATACAGATTCATATTGAAAAATCTACACATTCATAAAAACTGATTGTATTACGATTAAAGTTCCACACCGTCACCTACTGGCAATCAAATCTTCCACTGACAATCGTTAATCAAATCATCTCGGCAAACTCAATTCCAGACCGCTTAACAATTCATCGAATCAACAGTCTGCAGTCAAACAAACAGAATATACATCCCGAATGGCAGGAGGCGAAGAATTCCATCTAATCTCCAATTGTCCCACAGTATAAAAGAGATCGAAACTCGAGCGTCTGTCTCGTAAGGCTAAACAAATGCAAGCCTCGCGAATGTCATCATCATCCCGAGAACGATATACGTTTCTTTTCAGATTGGCGCAACACAATGCGGGCGATCAGCTCAAACTACTACTGCTCTGTATATATATATATATACATCATCTCCTTGGCATTTCCTACTCGCGAGAGAATCGTGTGTTTGTGCAACACACACAAAGCCCGCGCGAGTCATCCTATCGGCGAAACTTTATCGACTACTACCAAAACCCTCGACGAGAGCAATCAAATATTTGAAGCTACGAGTGTATCGATCTCCAACGAGCATCGACGATAATGTATAGAAGATATATAGGACAATAGAGATGCTTCTTTAGACGAGTTGAGGGCAAATGTTGTTGTTGCTTTTTTAAATGAAATTTAAGGAGTATTCTTTGGACGAGCTGTAGGCAAATATTGTAATTTTCGTATCAAAGGAGCATTCGATTTTCTTTTCGTGAAGGTTTACGCTAAAGTTCAAATCGTTTAGCTCCTGAAATAAAATGAATGGTTAAGGGCGAACGAAAAAATCATGGATATGACTATAATTAAAGTGTGATTACACTCACGATTCGAATTGAAACATAGTATTTTAATATCAGGTGACTTTACGCAAAGCTCTATTTATTATCTCTGAAAACTGAAATTTTTAAATGGAGCAACATAAATTCAGTTCTCAGTGTAATTAATTCTCAATTTGGCAATAGTTGCAAGCTTAATGCTAGAAAGATGATTTATAGGGGCAGTTGTGCGATAAAGCATTAGCTTAAAAGGAAATTCGTTCGGAACTCCGCATACGAATTAAAAAAGTACGACTTTTATTAAGCAATTCATTTTCTCGAAAGAAGCATGTGAATGCGATGCGTCAAATTTGTCTGACTGCTTTCGCGGACGTTAGGCTTACGGCATAGGTCGTTAACTTTTAAAATGAGAGCCCCATTCGAATATACAGTGTCCTCAAAATGCTTACAAACGCATAACGTTTCTACACAAAATTCTATTTAAACGCACACGTGTTTGATATCCCATCAACAAAAAAAAACTGTACACGTCCGAGCGGAAGCGAGCGAACGCATTGTGTTAGCAATAGCGGGGAAAAAAAGAGCATCGAAACGAAATAAAAAGGAAAAAAAAAAAGAAATAATTATCAAAGCCACAGTAGTTTATGGATAAGACACACGAAACGATCAATCAGATAATCACACTCTAATAGTCCCACCGAATGAGTCACTCAAGCGCCATTCATCTCGCAAACAATCATCCGCTGCACAATCCGTCGAAAAATCTGCCGAAAGGAAGCAAAAAAGCCGCGGCCGCGGCAGCAAGAAAAAAAGCCTGCGATCCCGCTTCTTACAACGGCGCGCAAGCACAGAACATGACCGCAACGTCCAATTCATCCCGCTTAGCCCAAGTATAGGATCGCAACTACTTACTCGTCGATTCGAATCAGCGGATGAAAAATCGCGAGACCAAGAGAGAGAGAGAGAGAGAGGGAGAGAGAGAGAGAATAATAATTTCGGAAAATCCCGCGGGGAGAGCGAGGAGGAGCAGTTGAGCTCCGATTCGAATCTGTTATACACCGACGGCGGCAGCGGCGACGCTTCGTGTACACATTAACAACGTCGACGCGAGCATCCGGCTTCCGCGATGTGTGCGCGATGCCTCCTCCGTTCCGACGACGATCATCATCCGCCAGAATTGCGTAAGCCCCCGATTTTTCCCAGCCGGCTCTTCCGTATTACACTTGTCTGGACATTGGAGCTGATACGCGTTGCAAAAACCGACGAGAGGAAGAACTGCAGTCGCGCGCGGAGTCATTGTTGCATGGGGGGACACTCGCGTTGCGAATTAAATGTTTTTCCTTTACTTTTCATTGCGTTTTTTCTCTCTTTTCATTTTTTTTTTTCACAGATGAGCGATTGTAAATCGTGTTGCGATTCGAGTATGAGGAGAGTTTATGATTTAAATGGGTTTTTAGATTGCATCATACGTAGATTTGATTCATAAGCGCAACCCGCTGCATATGCGTACCGTGAGAAAAGATTTTTCGCCGGCGAAGCAATAACGAACGCCCTTTGCGTCATATAAAATATTCCGCGTTTAATTAAACAATTTGAATAATATATCTCTCGTCTCGAATATTAAGAGAAAAGTCAGAAGTTCTATCATCATGTCTGTGTGTATACGTGTATTGTACACATCAAAAGGCTAAACTGTTTGCTACTTCCTGCAATTTTCTGAAATTGCCAAATTTCCTGCAACTTATTACCGACTTCCTGTACAATGTTCAATGATCAGACTCAGTTGCCACAATAAATACAGCAAATGATATAGCACGTATATTCAGTGGTATTAAAAATCAATGCTTATAGTCCACGTGATGTACAGATAACGTTGATTGCATAATCAGATTACTGTATAAAAGTAGTCAATTATTGTGAAATCGATACCCATTGAGCTATAAAAAATGAACGATATAACAATTAAAATACCTAAAATAAGTATAAAAATTTATTTCAAAAGTTCATGATATACTATTATTATCTGCTAAGAAAAATAATAAGGCTAGTCAAACTTCTTGACTATGTTAACACCTTATCTAGAACAATGATCTTGTCACGAATTATTTCGCACATATCCTGTAAGATAAACAATCTCGATAGAATAGTCTTCGTTACTTCTTCTTTTTCTATCGAGAATACAACCTTTAAAACAGTGATAATATACAAGTCCTTCAATTCCATTCTATTAAATGAAAATTCAAAAAAGTACAGGCATAATTATGAATCGTGTGTCTGCATGCCAGAAAAGCGCCAAACTCTTCTATTCTATACGATATGAATCCCATTTCTCGTTTATAATATATAAACTTCACCAGCTCTACCCTAAACGCAAGCATGATTAGCCTTCGATCCCAAACTCTCAGCTCGGAGAACTTAATCAAAATAAAATGTATAAAGGCGTCGTTTGATGAAAAAGAAAAAAAAGAGAAGAAGGAAAAAAGAAGGAAGAGAAGGAAAGATTACACACACGTCCATAACCTTCGCACACGCCACGTTTCGCGAGAAAGCGTTTGGCGCTCGTCATACCATAAAACGCGCTCACACGAGCCTCGACCTTCGGATCGTAATCTCCACATCGTAGTAGCCGATACACCCATTACAATGTACAATGGTAAAATACCCTGCAATTAGTGGCCCCAAACGCGAACGAAAATGAAACAAAAAAAGAAGAAGAAGAACGCGAAACATACATTTTTAGTTTATTTTTCCTTCCACATACTGCACACTTGGTATAATCGAGTTTTCGCGCGCGCGCGGCCAATTTCGCGTTTTTCCCGTGACACTTGAATTGCAAATCCGCGGAAAAGTTACGTTTATACGACGTATATAGTTGGTGTGTACGTGACGTCGGAAGGGAGGTGGAGGGATAGGTAGGCTGCATGTGCGTATACTACCTCTTGGGGAGAATATCGAAGTTGCGGGCGAGCGATGCGTGCCGGCAAACACACCCAAGGGAGTCTAAGGATGTGTATAACTGGCGCGCAGAAGCCGTTGCTGATAAGGTGAGTTTTATGATAACGGGGGAAGGAGGACGTGACGGCGGCGCGACTACGACGAAAAAACTCGGTCAATGCTGCACGCCTGAATTATTTCTTCTTTCGTGCTTCTTTCTTCGTCTTTTTATAGCGTCTGTGTTGGAGGAATGGACTAATTTTGAAATTATAATTGTATTTCGTGCCTTTTTAGCTCGGGTTTTATGGATTTACGAGCAGGTACGATATTATCGTGTGATAATGTTATATATATGACTTCTTGATTACACGAGAATAGAAAAAGCCTTAATTGAAATATTATTTTCGAAGGTTTTAATATAGACAATTTAATGATTTTGCGAAAGTGATTATATTAAGCATTTGACTTTTTTTTAATATTTATTAAATGCTCAATCTATCATCATTTTAATGATTTTCCAAAATTTATTGTTATAAGCTTTTTACTTTGTTTAAAAAATATTTATTTAATGGCCAATATCGATCATCATTGCATTAATCATCATTAAACATATTTCGACCATTTTTCCGTGCAGCAGTCTCAAATTTATTATTTCAAATGTAATAAAGCAAATGGTCATGGCCACTGTAATCGCACTGCAGTCGCATTTAATGACACCAAGCCCTTAATTAATTGGCACACGACTTAATCCATAAACGAATTTAGGTATAAATATATACAATATCCACGCGCGCCAATCAATAAAGAACAGTTTACTGCTCTCGTCGCTCGGTATACAAACAACAATATAAGCGCATTCATAAACTTATACGACTACTTCGTCTCTTGACGATCATCGGACAGCATTCAGCTTTCACTGAAATTGACACTATTTTTATCGCGATCGTAAAACACGATCCACGCACACACACACACACACACACACACATACCTATATACAAATATACATATATACAGGTATAGATTGAATCTTCCGTGGACGCTAGCTATAAGAGGCTCTTTGATAAACAGCGGAGAATGTCCTGCTTTTATGATGCACCGAGTCGCGACAGGAATACACTTAAGTTCGTCGCACGCTCCTTTTTTTTTGCGAATTATTGGAAAACGATTTGCGCGCGCGCGCCTGTTGGTTCACCTCTCTCTTTCTTTTTGTTTTTCTTTTTACACCGAATGTCACTCGCGGTGTTTTCTGTATCATCATCAATGTCTCTAGGTCGTGTGTGTTAATTGCGAAAGGACCGAGGATTAACGAGTTGCGGCACGTAGGTATAGTTTATACGAAATTGAAATGCTTGAAGTGTCAATTTTGTACTATGTTACAAGTGTTCGGGTATTGGATATCATTCAAAAATTTGCAATGCAATGTCGCTGAACTTTACTTTAAATATTACATTCAAGTTGTAGTGTTTTGAACTACTACATCTGTTGGAATTTGATATGTTTTTCTTTAAGACTGGTGTAACAATTTATATTTGTTTCTTAAAGTTTCTTGGAGAAAATGTTACTACTTGTTGTTTAGTGGCAATAATTATAGTGAAATGAACAGCTATTCCTTACCAAATTTTTTAAACGTATTTCATGAAAATAAATCGTATAATATAAATGGTTAACTATATCATTCATTCAAAACATGTATACATATATGTATTTTCTTCTTTTTTTCATCATCCTTAAAAAAATTTTTTTTCATATTTTTATTCAGAGTCAAATATTTACTGCAATTATATAAGTAGTTATTAAAATAAAATACACGAGATACAAGAAACAAACTAAATCAGAGTCACTATCAAATGTCAAAGTCTTAATCTGCTTGTAAGCCTTGATCCAATTACAAGTTCCTCACTCATTTATTTCTCGCTTAAATTGTTTCACTGCTTACGCGTTTAATACGATATTAATGTCTTTATAATTTTGCAAGATTATTGCCAGAGTAATAATGTCGATGGGCTGCAAATAAGAGATATTAATTAAGTGCTTGATATTTGGAGTACATTATTCTCGATATGATTGCATCTCGAATATTTCACGGTGATTAAGAGGTCATGCGGCGAAACCGGTTACCATCGATTAAAAATAAATTCTGTATTGATTTTACGATCTGCTGATTCCTCCAGTTATGCGCAAAATCTCAGTATATAGAAATAATAAATACTACAATAAAACCCTGTGTATGAAAAAAATGTTATGATGTGCTTAGAAATTATTTCAAAAACTTTTTATATAACTATTTATGCAATAAAAATTTAGAAAAAATCTATTAAGCTACTTATATTTTAATCCAAAATAAATTTCCGATTTACCTTGCAAATTGTTAAAAAAATGCAAAAATTCAAAAGAGCTTATATTAGAAATGAATTATATCACGCAAATATTCCGAGGAAAACATTGTTTACGCTACCAAACTCTTTAACCCTGGCTAAACATTCATCATCATTATGCCATTCATATTGGTAAATCCTTTTCACTAAAAACGCAAAAGGTACCTGTTTATTTTTATACACGCGTGCAGTCCAGCGCCGAAAACTGTAAAAATCTTTATTTGCATACTAAAAAGTTTACGCGACGTGAAAAACGAGATGTTCTGCGAGAGAGAGAGAGAGAGAGACTCGGTTTTAGGCTCTCCTCTTCTCGCCGTAGGGCAAAAAAGTTTTTTAACGCTTTTGTCGAACACATAATCCTGCAAAAAGCCTTGACCTTGGCCTAAAGAAGTCTATAGATATATACACACGCACATACACGAAAAAAGGAGGATTTCTAAAACGCCGCCCGAGCAATTTGTAAATCTCAGGGGAACGTCAAATTTTCTGGCCTATCATCCTCGCCATTAATTAGCTTATGGAAATGACATGTATTGTCGATTAATGGCCAGAAATCGATGTTTTATGAGGGCTTGGACGATAATGGCGTTGATGTATAATAATTATGGCTTTTTTTTAGAAAAAACTTCTAGACGTAAAAAAGTATTAATTTTGAAAGTATAATAGTATGCTAATGGACAGTTTATGCTACCAATGCAAAACAATTAACAAAACATTCTAAATATTTTGAAGAATTATAAGACGTACGATTAATCATTCGAGAATTTGTTATGAATATCCTTCGAAAACTATTTATTAAAAGAACTACAAATAATTATAAATTCTTATCTCGATATTTTCAGCGCAGTATTTACTTATAATACCTACAACACCAATCAATGATTCCTCATTAATCATTTTTACGAAAAACACGTACATATTTTTAAAAATGCATAAGCGTAAGAAATAGATTTTTTATGTTTTTTTTCAAGAAACGAATCCTCGGAAATGTTTCCCGATAATTGTAGCATGAATCCGAACAACGGAATGAAACGTCGCAGCTGTATACGATGGACGAAAAAATTCTATTAAAAGGAAAAACCTGCTCGTGCTCTATCAGTATTTCGGACAGAGAAGAGAGAGAGAAGGACGGCATTCGATATCTCTGCGAGTTGTCGTCTTATTAATGAGAAATTTTCCGCGACAATCGGAACGAGAGTAATAGAAATCGCGAAAAGAATTCCGATTGGATAAAGGCATTCCAAACTGATCATAAAATGCTGATGATATTGCAACTTACATATATGTAAAGGAAATGTGATGACTGCATTCAATAAAATCTTGAAAATATTTCCAAAACTTATTTTATAGTCATCCAAAGACATAATTATTTTAAAATTAAATATAATTAGCCTAGAAAAACAGATTGAATGTGAAAGTTACTGTAAATTTTCGTCTTTTAAATCTGTAGTTTTTCCAACTTATTTTTATTTGCAATCATTAACTTTAAAGTTACATATAGTATTGAAATTTTTTAGTAAGCAATTTAAATACTCTAAAGACATAGTGGAATATAGTGCCAGAAAAAAAACTGTATTGCATCAAACCAGTCATTTTTTTCGCGATAAACAAAAATCGTTTAAATGAAGAACTTATATTCACACATTGTCAGTATCACAAATTTGATTACAGTCTAAAGTCAATAATAAATGCAAATTAATTGGCTTAATGTGATTTAGCTGTTTATTGACGTAACTCGTACGTGAATACGATTTGCAAAGTAATAATTAAATCACGATGAATTTTCCGCTTTAAATTCACTTTATTAAGTTTTCGGTATTTTCTTTATTTAATGAATACCAGAATCTGCGGAGCAGCGACGAATACTTGACCGACTAATTCGAAACGTCAGAAGCACGAAAATTCATTAATTCGCATTCTCAGCTTAATTAGATGCTCAGGGGCCTCGAGTGTATATAAGAGCCCTGATTTATATGTATATATATATATAGAGAAATAAATGTGGTGCAATTTCTATGCGCGCTTAAATTTGAGAAATTTTAATTTTGTCTTGGGCACGGCAAGTGAGAGATGCCTAATTGAGATTGGACTTTAGAATATATTCGGCATTACTTATTAAATTCAGTAAAAATTATTTCATACATTCGCTGCACAAATGGAATCGGTGTTTTATGTTTTAAATGTCTGTTGAGCAATTTTTGCATTCAAGTAATGAAACGGGCATTTATCGTTAAAAATTAAAAAAAAAATTATATTATTATTATGCGTAATATTGTACTGTCACGGAATATAAAACAATTGTATTAATTTAACGTGTGCGTATAAAATTACTGTTCCGCGACTAAATCCAAACTTTTTATCAGTATACGCATATAAAATTTTATAACTACAAGTTCGAAACATCCAATTCTTATGCAACTTTATACTTTATACCGTACCAGCAAATATTCATCATTAATTTCCAGCAACTAACGCAGCCATATCGTTCATCGGCTCTTTCAAAACAAACTCTGTCGAACGCACTGCACACGTGTAATATACAGTAAGCAGCAACACGAGTTGTTAAAACAACCGCACACGATTAATCCGCGCATGAAGTCACCATGCCAAAGACTATTTTCCGATGAACACGCAAGCGCCAAGTGTACTAAAACACCGGGTACAAAAAGAAAAAGAATATACATAGACAGCGTGATAAATATGTCCAGCGTAAAACGTTAATTTATAAACCGTAAAAAGAAGCATTTATAGTGAATTTGTGTAATACTTATATTATCGCTGACGTCACAGACTAGAAAGCGTACGGGTCGAGATATAGGAACAAAAAAAGGATATAGGGAATCAAGAAGAGCAGAGGAAGTAAGTGGGTGATTATGTAGATTGGCATTGGAGATATAGAATGCAGCAGTTTTTGCCTAGGCTCAAACTTAAAATGTTTTATATCGAACGTATTTATTCAGAAATAAATTGGACGTAAAATGTGATGCGATGTATGTGTGCAAGCATATTTGACTTAATATTATAATTAACGGAAGAGTTATTATAGTAATATATTATAGTTGTTATAGTTATTATAAATAGAAAAAAAAAAAAAAAAACAGTGATTGACAATTGGACAAACTTAATTCGTCGCGCTCTAATAACTCGGCGCGCAACATTTATTGAAATAGTCGCAATAGCAAACGTTAATGTCGCACAAAATACGTCCACCATTACTTCCTGCACTGCCAAAGGCAAATCTCCGATATCACCACGTCTCCGCGCCTTGCACCTTCCTTGCGCAACGTCACAAAACTCCAAATCAGAAGATATAAAGAATATAAGTTCTAAACCAGTTCTATATCATCGAAAGGAGGCCGTAAAATAAGAGCTCACCGGAAAACGCATAAAACTCGCTGCGCACACAGGAAGCGAGGTATAAGAACAAAAAAAAAAAAAAATAAGAAGAAGGAGAAAAAAACGTCGGCAAGGCTAGAAAAATACACTGCACCACTGCATTCATCGAATGGCGAGTGCGTAAAGATATATCCGTCGGTGTTTCGCATCCATAGTCTCGTCTTCTCAGCGGCGCGAAATGCTACCGCGTCGTAAGGACGATGCCCGCGGCGGCCGCGAGACTCATAAAGGAGCCTACAAATAAGCGGCTTTGCCAAAGGCTTTGCCGATGGATTTGAAACTACTGGAAGGGGAGGATATTCGCCCCCTTTTTCTCTTTGTGCGCCTTCTCCCAAGAGTGGATTTTCTATAGAGACTCGGTGGATCTCGAAGCTGATAAGAGTGGCAATAAACGCACCAGACGCGTGCGACAAGATAAACTGATAAAGCTCTAATTTCGTACTCTTCTTTTGGCCGACTCTCTGTCGATGCGAGTCGACGTGTATTGCTTGTCAGACTGCTAAGGATATCGAACTGGGATCGAGATTAAATTTATGGATGACGGCGCGAAAGCAGTCGTTAAAAGAATACTTTCGACGATTCTTTGCATTGTAGAAGGAGTATTATATATATATATAGCTTTTTTCTTTCGTCGAGTCTCATTCTCTCAAGAAAATATTGGCAGTGTTCTTAAATAATTTCAAGTTGTGGATGTTAAACCTATAATGAATATACGCAGCATATGAACATTATATATACATTGTACCAAAACAGACATAAGAGTAATTAAAGCATAATGTTTGACCAGATCAGCGTGTACTTTTTATTTAATCAAGACTTATAAATATGTCAACTCGATATCTCGACGTATAATAATAAAAGATTTATATCGACCCTTTAATGACGTGGTGATAAGTTCAGCATCCAAATTAAATATAATGATATGTACAATAACAACATTTTTTGGCATTTATTTTCCAAACTAACATAATTAACTATATCTACATTTTTAATTGAATGAACGATATATTCTGCATCTTTGCACAATGTATTTAAAGCTCGCGATTTGCAATTAATAAAACCTTCGTTCAACTAATAAACAAATTTTTATATACATTTTAATACCGAGATCACATAAATATATCTCGCCTTAAAAAGTCCAGCAGCGGGGTGCTAATTGAAAAAATGCAAATGGGGGGAAAAACCTCGCCGAGCGGCCTCCGCAGAGTATAAATTTCATCGGCAATGCATAACCAAGAGGGTTGTATATATCCGCTTTCTGTTTTGTTCCCCAGTATATATCAGGATAATATCGACGGGGTGCAACAAAAAAAAAACAAACGCGAGCCGATAAAAATCGTTGGGTTCGCGCAAAACACAATATAATAGGATTTTCCGCAATGGCCAGGTCTCGACTTTTGGGCTCTCCGCGATATTTATGCGGGATGATCCGCGCCGTCGAACGCAACGAGCATCGGCAAAACAATGGCATTTCGCAAACGCGCGCGCGCAATTCTCTTTTCTTTTGCCGCTCGCTCGTTCATTCTCGACGGCCAGCGGTGGCACGCACTTGACTCCAACGTTGTATAGCTCGGCGTCGCTCCCGTTTCCGTGCCCCACAGTGGCAGCGTTTTTCGCAACTCTATATCCCCCTTTTTCGCGCGACTGGTTAGCCAAAAATAGTCAATGCGCGCAGTTTGTGGAGGGAGGGAGTTTCGATTGGAAATGAACGAATATGGGTAATGGTGCGAAGGACTTTTGTACGTAGTTGCGATCCGCTTGCGGCTTGTGTGTGTTTCTAAGTTGCGACATGGTATAGCGAGACGAGTTGTAGCGGGTGCGAGGAGTGAAATATTCGATGGATGGGAAGCGCGTAAGGAGAAAAGAGTTATTTCCCAACCGGTTCAGGACCTTTATACGCGATTAGGATTGATAAGAACTGCGCGCGCGGTTTACATTTTGCTATCTTTTTGCAAGAGAAAAAGTTGTTTATCGTAAATTCGGAAGGTTTTCAAGGCTTCGTAAAAAAAAAAAAAAAAAGAAAAGAGAGCAATGTTCGCCGGTGCAGTGTACCGAAAACAATGTCTGACGAATAGAGATCGTAATGATGAGACGCCGCGACAATACACACACACATACCGGCGTGTCGCGGTGACCTAAAAATATCTCACCCTGATCGACTGCTGCTGCGAGCTCCCGATATTCATCCATCAGTGTTGCGATGTCGCCTATAGAGCAAATGTCCCACGTTCTCTCACACGTGTGTCCTTTGTTATTTTGCCTCGGTGAATATTCAACCGCGCGCGCCCGACCAAACATCGGTTTCCACCAAATTATTCAAATGAAGACGACGAACTCTGATTAAATTGATTACAAGGCGATTGGACTTTCTTTAACTCTCCACATACTTACACCTAGAGTGTCGAACGAGGAACCGAGTTAAATGCCATTAACGAACTGTATATATAATACATATATGCAAAAAGTGCACGTAACATTTTTTTCTGCTTCGAATCCATCGTCATCGATGAAACAGAAAAAAAGTTGGTACACAGTCAAACTGTGCAGTTGTGCCTCGGCTCTCAATAAAAACAAAATATATTACAGGCAATTTCCACGTCAAAGCTCTGATTTATCGCGCGCTATATACTTCCATGTGTGTGTGTGCGTATGTGTGCGCGGCCGATTGTGCAAATGGACACCTCACGTATAAAAGATTTTACTATTTCACGTAAAAGCAATAATCGTATCCGAACTTCTATAGCAGTAAATCTAAATGTGTGTGTAGAGAAGGAACGCACACAGGTATGCAGAATTTCGTGTGTGCGTATTTGTATACAGGCCATAAATTATATATATCAGGCAATATTGCATGCACGCAAATAAATAATAAAACTGGTATAAATACGTTGATCGTAGGATTTCTTTACTGCCCTAGACCGATTAATCCGCGACGAATGTACGTATCTGGAAATCTACTTGCAAACAGCGCTGCAGGCGATCTACCAGAGGTTCAACGCTTCATGCGCTCACCGACGACACTGTGACACTTTCATGCGTGCATCTCGTGTGCTTTCGAGAGATACTGCAGAGAGCCGGTTTTTTTTCTTTTAAAGTAACAAGAAAGAACGTGTACGTTTTCAAATTGATGAGCATAAAACAAATAAATATTGAGAATTTGCTTAAGGATCATACCAAATATAATATACGATATATAGATAAAACAGCCATGTAGAAATATCAACGAAAAAGTAACGATGCTTTTTCTGATTCCGTAGGGTTGGTCAAAGCCAAGCGCCGAATCAATAAACGAGGACCTCCACAATAGAATCAGAACGTGCGAATCCTCGATAACGTCCACGTTTTCTCTCCGATATATAGAGACCACCTCGACCGACAGATACCCCGCGAAATGATGCAAAAGATGTGAGATTTCCAGAGAAAGAGAGAGAGACACGTCGAAACGCGTGTCGAATATATACGAATTCGATCAGAAGCTTCGAATCTTGGACGTACATGTATAACCGCGTAGTACGACGCACTCGGATCGTTTGTGTGTTTTTTTTTTTCAATCCAAGTAGGCCATGGTTCTCTCCTCGCGATTCTCGCCTCGACTTTGGCCAAAGGACAACACGAGTGTATTTATCGCTTATATTCGACACATCCCCGCGCGACCGAGTATTGCGCAATTATGTATCGGATAGGCGAAAATCTTGAGTTTGGGAAGAATCCGAAACGAGGACTGAATTTTACGAGGCCTATAAAACCCGACCGCTTTTATTAGAAATTCGTGGAAAGATACGAGAAGATTTTTTTAATTAGATATATTTTCGTACTACGAGAGTTTTGATTGATCGGTTAAATTTTTATCTGCAGTTGCAGAAGGCAATGAATATATTATATACAAAAAAAGTAAGAACAACAAAAGAAGTATTGATAAAAGTTAGTTCTTAATTCACGATGGTTCGATAGCTTTCGTGAAAAAGAAAACATTGTAGAAATCTTGACGCGTCCGTAGACGGGTTACTAAAATATTCATCGTTGTTGACGCTTTATACAGCCAATCGATACCGACAATAATAAGCTGTACATAACACCATCAACCAAGTCTAGTAAATTTTTCACCCAGTCTATTGTATATCGATTACGAATACTCCCCAATAATTAATGAGAAAGCTTAAAAGCTCGCGCGAGTCTATACCTATAAAATAAGAATGTTATATATGTTTGTGTATAGGTATAGCTACCACGAAATAGTATATCTCCAGTCGTGCATCGAATTCGTCGCGCCTTTTTGGCTGTAAAACTACTACAGTCTCGCTGGCGCTGCACGTACAAAATACGTTTTTTATATGCACCACATTCTGTTAGCGGAGAACAGCGACGTATATACTACCCCCGAAATCCAAGCCGTAAATCGTCTGCGCGAGAAATAGGAAGAACGAGGAAGAAAAGTAATTACGCTGCAGCCGTGGAAACGACGCGAACTTTCTTTTGTAAATGGTATTATAGTGAATTGGAGATGAGACGACGTCGGACACCAATGGTATTATATGCGCATAAGACAGTGGTCGACATTTGTGTTTTTCTTTTCCATTACATGCGAGAGCGATTTTTCTGCTTTGGGAATTCGTTGGGATGAATCGTGTTACTGCCAAAAAAAGGACAAGCGCTAAGAATATGAAAATATAAGCTGAGCCAAAAAGTGAATTTGTAATGTGGTTTATTTGGAAGATTGCGCAATAGTATTGATAATATTTAATTATGTACGATACGGAATGAAGTAAATAAATTTACAAACTTATTAATCTATTTGAAAATTATCGAAACTTTTCAAACGAGGCTAGCCACTACTATTCGAGCCGCGCGCGAAACTGTGTTTTTGCCAGCGTGGAAAAGTCTTTAGATGCGGTTCCGCTGTAAAACACATCCACCAAGTCGATAAGCCAATTGGTATTTGAAGTTAGCCATTTGTAACGTCGAGGCATATAACGACGCCGCATGATAAACACACGAACTACATATACGCCTCACCTTCGCCTACTATGTGAAATGAAAAATTAACTGCCAAAGGTATCACACACAACTGCCTGCGCCTGCACACATTGTTTTTTTTCTTCTCGCGATTAAATTCGTAATCTCGTTGGAATTATTATGATTGCGCGCGAAAAGCAAAATAAAATTCGCAATTTAATGTGCTTTATGTACAAAATGCGCCAAGATATATTGCGATTTTTTTTTCTTTTATATATATATATGTATAGGCATTACATATTATTTTATACACGCTTCGTGCAGTGTTTTATTTTTTACTGCTCGCTTGATTGCTCAACGATATTTAACTTTCGATAAAATCTTCCATGCTTGTAATGTCTTTCTTGGAGCGAAGCAAACATCGAAAAGAAACTTTTCGATTCGTCATTGCGATATATTCATATTTTTTTTTTTTTTTTTTATTAAATTCGTTAAAGTCTTTCTCGCATTGTTTGTACGAGAAAAATAAATGTTGGACGAATTCGGATGTACATACTTTGAGTAATCGTAATAAAAATGCGTGTTAATGAAGATTGAAAATGTATTGAAACGAGCATTGAGAAACTGGGATGGAAATGTTTACATGGTCAGAAGAGTGCGAACATTGTTTTTGTAAATAAAGTGTCCTTAAAGTTTACTCACTCAGCATTCGATTTAAATTCTCCTCTTGATCATCTCTCAACGTTCAGTGAATCCTCATTTACATCCACAAAATTAGCGATTCACCATATGTATTAAATCCGTATTGTTCGAGAGTCGCACTTTCGGTTTGACTGCCCTTATTTCGATGTCAATATTTCTGTTTAAAAAAATATTGATAGCTTTGTCGGTCTACGAAATCAAATGTTGTATCTTAGTTTTCTAACGTCTTATTCAAAGTTTCTTACGTTACACTTACGATATAATCGTTAGTTTAAATGTATTTTGAAATTGTCAACATCGATAAAAATGATTTATCTAGCGTCGAATTTCATAAAAATTTTTAATACTTGCGTATGTCATAAGCAATAAAATCAAATGAAATAAAATAGAAATGTATATAATCGTTAATGGTCACTTCCTATTTATATCGCATGTCAAAACAGTCAAGTGTTTTCCCGCAACTATACGCAGGAATCAACAGCGTTACAACTTATTGTACGAAACAATCACCAAATTTCCATATCTTATCCAAAGACACCAAACTTTGCGATCGTAACCGATATCCAATTTGTTTATCGATTCGTACACTTTTTACACTTATGGCCGCGTGCAATGGGAATCGCAAGTGTACTTGTATACAATACGAATATGACGACGTTCGCGCTCGCGAGACACGCGAGAGTAAACTGAATAAGTTCGGCATATAACGCTTGTGTTTCAAGATTTGTGTACACGTATCCGCTGTATCTACGTATGTGTGTGAGTCGCGGGTAATTGGAAGAAAATCGAAAGGCTCGCTGATTGGCCGGCGTCGATCGGCTTCGGAATTTTCGTCACGCTTTCGCGCTCTCCCGCACAAATTTTCCCCTCGTAGTCGCTTTTTTTCTGCACAAACTGATAATATGCGCTATTTTTATGAGGAATATTATTCCAATTCTCTCTGCGGCGTCTCGTGCGTTTGGAATTTTTACTATTGTTACTGTGAATCTTATTGGTATTGATGTGACATTTTATTATTGTGTTAATTAAATAGCTGTATAGTGAAAAACTAAAAGCTTCATAAATGTATAAATAATCTTTATCAAATTATTGGAATAATAAATTAATTATAGTACCGCGTAATATGTATATATGTATAAGAATATATAATCAAAATTCTTATTACCCGGAATTGAACAATCAATTATTGAATAACTTGTATTAAATATGCATTCTGTCATGAAAAATTAAAATATTATTCATTTTATACTGAAAAATTATAAAAAACAATAGGCGATATCACGTTAAAACTGCGGTCATTGTAGTTTGACTTTGACCTGCTGAACTATACTCACAGCTGAAATTCAAAAAGAAATATTTTACTCAAACGATTGATGGACGAACCTTCGGTTAATTTCTGTACATGTCAAGTAATCTCAAAAATATTCTAATGCTCAGATTCACATAAAGATAATCAAATAAAACCATTATACTTTATAGCTTACTTTATTTCAACTTGTTTAATGTTATACTGACAATATATTATATCTGTTAGTTGCAAGGCAATTAATTATAGCTGAATTTATTATATATTGAAAACTAATTTTTAAAATTATTTAAATAGAAAAGCTTTTTTGCTTGCATATATTTTTCTTATATAAAATTGATACTTGTTAGTAGCAATAATCATGTTATTTGGAAAATAAAGATTTAATTTATAAACTATACTACAGGTTTGCTAGTGAAAAGTGCAATTCGTTTTTACTTGAGTTACGTAGATCTTTTTTTTACATTAAGTATCTATATATATTGTTAAAAGTAAAAAGTAGCTAGTTTTGTTCTTCCATAGAATATTAATTATAATTCATATTTTATAGATACTTTACAAGTGCCCTCTACTGATGTACACCTGAATCTCTTTACATTTGTATTTTATACTTGATCAGCCAAGTTGCAAGTTACCGATGGAGGCGACGATCGGTATACCTGCACGCATGGTCATAGAAAGAGAGCACAATGATGTCATATTGTCGACATTTCGTGCTTACACGCATGCACCAGATGTGTAAGGCACGTGCTGCTATCTGGGATCCATATATATAGTTTAGTCTACCGTACCGTCTACTGCTATGCACTAGTCTGTTAGCACTAAGACTCAGCGTAGCCAAAAGCGGCTCTCTCAGAGAGGAAAATTTAAAATAATTAAAAAAGCGCGAAAAAAGTAGTATTAAAAATATTTTTATGTATTGATAATTTCAAATAAATTAAAAACAACAAAGTTACTATGCCAGAATTAGTTATTTGTAATTGTTTATTGGTTTAATAGAATTTCAGTAATCGGGCGGTGCCACTCGCTGCCAGGTTAAATTTGGACTTATTTTCACTTAAACAGAGTAAAATAGCATTCAGTAACATTATAAAATAATTAAACTTTAATTTGAAAGTGAAATAACAATGATTATTTTAAAAAAGGGATTTATAAAAGTAATAGTTGTACAGCCGATTTGCATTACCCCGTGCCCGGCAACGCGTTGTTTTTATAGTCGACTCATAATATTTATATTTTGTATTATCCAAATTAGCTTTAGAAAATAAATTACCATTATTCTAAATCTGTATTATTATTTTATTTTATCTAATATATATATTTGGTACGAGTTAAAATTTAAATTCTGTTCATTGAGTATATTCTTATTGTGTTAAATATCCATACATCTTCTATTATATAATTATATAAATTACTAAGTTATATTCTTTACAATTCCTTTGCCTTATCAAAAATTCGATTTTTCTAAATATCGTGGCTTTGTCGAACCTCATCATATATATAATGTTTTCAAATTTTTCAATAAAGTAATATTATATATAATATATAGTCCTATATAACAATATATATTATGGGATTTTGCAATAATAATTAATATGTTTGTGATATTTCTATTGTGCGTACATATAACAGTAAGGCGTCGATGTGTAATGTATTAAATTATGAATGGGCAAACTATATATATATACATTAATAATTTCACATATACATACTCAAATTATTTTACATATTTTAATTATTTTTGGAGCGTAGCAATGTTGTAGCTTAGTTGTGCATGCTGTAAACTCCCTAGATGGCCGTTTAGTGCGCCATGGTTATTCAAATCGTCTAAAAAATTTAAAATACATATATACATATTTATTATAATAATTATAAAACCGCTACTAATTCATTACTTAGCTTCCTCTAACTTAATCTTTTGATATAATATACATTAATTATATAATTTATAAATAAAGTAAGTAATTTAACTATTTCAAAATATTTCGAAAATTATATAAGAAATTTAGAAACTTTCTCAGAGGGAAAGCTTTGTAACGGTGCGAAAATTTTTTTTAAGAATCTTACTATTTAAGGTAGTACATTTTTTAAGGCATTTTCCAGGAATTTTTTTAGAGGAAAATAAAGTAAATCGGTTTGATTTTTTATATATAATATTATTATTAGTATCTAAAAGTGTACATAAATATTTTTTTTTTTAATTGTTTGATTAGTTATTTAACTCTAAAGTGTGCGTTTCAAAAAAAGTTTGGTGGCTGGCCTCGGTGAATCCGCTGCTTGAGGACCTGAAACAAATAAGTCAAAAAGATTATTGTTCTGCAGCTTGTTGTTCTGGTTAGAACTAGGATTAAACAATTTTGTTGAAAATTAACAAAATGGCGGACTTTGAAAACAAAGTGACTCAATAGTACATTAATGACATTATCACCCAAGGCATTTAATATGATGCTTTGACTGAATATTTGAATGTTGTATTAATTTTACATCACCATCACTTGGTCATTTATATTTTCATATTTCATACGTAGCATTTTGTAAAAAAAAAATTAATTTCGAAAAAAAATTTGCATGTGCGAGTTGTTGCACGTGTGGGAGTATATGTGTACGTGTGCGCGCGTGTGTGTGGGTGTTTATTGTGTTTGATGGTATGTGTGTATGTATGTTTAAGACAAGTGCACTTGTATACATTCAATGTATTCAACTACCTGACCCATTTCTTACGATGTTTACCCTTCGAAGGCTTAGCGCAAAATGATAAAGACGGTTGCTGTTGCTTCACATATATAGTATAAGAGTTAAGAGTTTTTTTACTTGTTTCCATGCTTATATATATGCTTATGCGAGTTACATGTAATGGTATTTGGATTATTGCTTATTTTCTCCACATATGGAATTCTTTACAATTTAATTGCAAATTTGGAAAGGACTGGCACAAACTTATAGATTATATGGTTTAATGAAGCAAAAAAAAAGTATGTGTTGGTCTATTGGTCGCTCATTTCTCTAAATTTAAAAAATACGAGTCTTATATTTGATTTTAGAAATAAAAAATGTAGAAATAATCTTACGACTAAAATTTAGGTTCTTATGGAATACAAAGTATATTTCAGTAAAACAAGCCTAGGCATTGTACATGAACATTTTGCAATATTTTTCTACTTTTTCTATGCATGCAAATATGTAAATTGTGTATAAGTCTGTGAGGCCTGAATTGTCGCGAGTGTAATCGTGTATTATCTTCTTCCTAAGCGGTTAATTTTAACAGACACTACCTCAAACTTTAGAATCAGTACTATTATGGCTATTATTTTTCTAATATGACATAGCAGGGCATTTTGCATCTGGTGAAGAACTGATAAAGAAACACAGTGTAGCTTGAAAATTTTCCTTTCCTACTACATCAACATATTTTATTATGATTTTTTACAATCCCCATTAAATTATGGAAAAAAATATGCACTTCAGATTAAAATATTCTCTGCATATACTAAGTAAACTTTAGGAAGGATGTATGTTATCAAGAAAAACTATTACGTCTGGTGCTTTTAATGAATCGATAATACTAAGAGGTAAATGGTTACACAGCTGGTAGCATGTTATCTATTGTGGATCATTGCCACAAATCTTAGCTAGTTCGAAAAATTATTGTAAAATACTATTGTTCTAATTTAGATACGAATAAATACCATGATTGTACGGAATAGGGGATGCAAATGTTATTCACGCATGCAGAAGCTAAACAACGTAATCCTTACAATGAAAGGAAACCGACAATAATTATATTTAAATTCAAAGCTAATATTTGAAAAATCTTTATATAATCGTACAATATGCGAAAAATCACAGGGGGATCTAATAGAATGGAATATAACTTATAAGACTTACTCCTAGCTGGAACTTAAAACGTGAAGTAATGGGTGCCGAATTCGCTTGAATATGCGAAGAAAGAATCTGCTTGAACTCCTGTAATCGTAGTCTTGCTCAACCATCCGACGTCTCTATTAGGATTAGCATAAAGATGATACCGAGTTTGGCCATCGCACTCGCTTTTTCAAGCATATTAATAGGATATTTATTTTATTTATGAATTTGCCGAGATTTAAACCGGAGCCCTGCAAAAAGTCACTGTCGTAAAAATAACGCTTTAGCCCACACGACCAATAATGATTATTGAAGTATTGACTGAAACTCGTACTCGCTTTTCGACCTTCACGCACCAAATTAGTTGGATTAACTGAAGAAAGTATATATATATTGCATATAATTTTATCCTCACATTATTATTTTTTACGACCATATTATATCCAGACCTGGCCAGAAAAGAATTAATTCATGCCAAGCGTGGGACACGGGCTTTTGCATATAAGCTGTTTTTTAGCTCGACTCGATAAACAACTATTAATTATATTTGGACACGCAAATTGGTAGCTTGAACTGTATTATTATGCCTTTATAGTATGTATATAGATATTTTATAGTGCAGTGAGATCCATCAAATTACACAATTGGAATAACATTTATAATGTACGAAGGAAACGAAAAAAAAATGACATGGTCGAGATTAGAAATCGATTATTTCATATTATTTGTTTATAATAATTAATTAATTCTTTACTGAAACTAGCAAAAAACCAATATGTAAAAGATAAAATAACGTGAGAATAATTTACATATTCTTTCTTCCGTTAATCCATTGACAGTAATTAATGTATTCTATTTACACTTATGTCATTAAATTTTACTAACAAGGGTTAAATTATCTATACTCGTACAGTTAAATCATTACATTGCTGATCAGGCAAAGATAAGTATATACTGACCAGGGACTGTTCAAGGTAATATGAGTGTACTGATCAGGACCTGATATCGAACCTACTTCTTTTTCTGCTCAGATTGTAGTAAAGTACAAACTTTAAAATATACAATTTCTTAGAAATACTACATTAAATAATGACTTGCGTTAAAAAAACTGATTAACATTAAGTATATAAGAATAGAAAGTATTTTGATATTTGAATTAATTTATTCTGCTGCAGTTCTAATGTTAAATGTAAAGAAATATGGTATTCCTGAAAAAAAAAAATTGACTTTGTTGAGATTCGAATCGAAGCCCTGCAAAGAGTTATACTAAGCTGTCGTACTTAACGTATTAGTCTACACGACCAATCGTAATTACTGAAGATATAGTCTAAAACTCGTACTCGCTTTTCGACCTCAACGACGTAAAATTAGTTTAAATACATATATATAAGTATAAGGTTGTCCCTTATTTCCCAAAGGTTGTGTCTATAGGCACGGATTAAACTTTGAATTTGGGATAATGCAGATCGGCTGTACAACTATTATTTTTATAAATCACTTTTTTAACAATAATCATTGTTATTTCACGTTCAAATTAAAGTTTAGTTATTTTATAATTTTACTGAACGCTATTTTACTCTGTTTATGTGAAAATAAGTCCAAATTTAACGTGGCAGCGAGTGGCACCGCCCGATTACTGAAATTCTATTAAACCAATAAATAATTACAAATAATTAATTCTGTCATAGTAACTTTGTTATTTTCAATTTATTTGAAATTATCAATGCATAAAAATATTTTTTTCTTACTACTTTTTTGCGTTTTTTTAATTATTTTAAATTTCCCTCTCTGAGAGAGCCGCTTTTGACTACGCTGCTAAGACTTTATTCAGTAGTCTATTTTTTGTTTTTACGTGCGAGTTAGGTCGTAGGTACTTAATAGATTCTCTTTATATTAAAATATTAAAATCTTGAGAAAAAAGATGGGTGGCTCTTGGCCCTTGTTGATTCAAAATTGAAGATTTCAATTTTGTCAATTGCCTACTTCAGACTGTTTATCCCCGCTTTGCGGTTTTTGTATCGATTTTATACCTAGCTTCTTTCTGCTAACTTCATTCAAGGGAAATTGGCCGATAAGTGAACGAGGAAACGCAACATAACCCTTTTTTTGGAACTACCCATAAAAGTAATAAAAAATTAAGAATGTCGTCGTGGAGGACCGCAGGTTTGAAGTAAGTAATTAAAATACCAATGTTTGCATCTTTTAAATTGATAGAACTATTTGACTTCATTGAACAATTGTAATTTTTTTGATCTTCATTTCTGAACTTGAGTGTTGGTTATATAACAAGTGAATTTTTATTCTTTTCATAAATAAATTACATTAATATGTATCAATTAATTTAAACCACTATTTATTTTTCTGTACCATTTTAGCTACATTAACTACTCACAAATTGCTGCCAGGCTTGTTCGACAAGCTTTGAAATCAGACCTCAGAGTTGAAGCTGCGAAGCGAGATGAGTCTAATGTCAAATTTACCCAATGGAAAGACGGAAAGCCTGCCAGTAAGTAGAACTATTTTTTTTAGAAATTTTTTTATAAAAACAATTATTATTGAATGAAATTAGTTATCACAAGTAGTATTATCAAAAAGTTTGTTATATGTTAAATGTATAATGTAAAAAATTCTCTCTTATAGGTGAAAAGTCATAAATTAAGATAAAAAAATGAGGTTGAGTAAGTTTGCGTTATGAAATGTGATTTTAAAAGTTTTATTGATTTAGGTGAAACCCCCGTTACACACATATCTGATCCTTGACCCTTGTTTCTTGATTCCTCTTGATTCCACAACTCCATTAAGTAAGTTATCAAATTCTCAACAGAATTTATATATACTTAAATCCTTATTCCTTAAGCTATTAATTTTTAAATCAAAGTGTTTGATTGGTATAGAATATTCACTATAATTGTATTTAAATTTTTTTCTCATTGGTCAATTTCTTGGATTTTAAATATAATTTAATACAATACCAATAAATTCTGTTATATATTATGTTATACATATATAATATAAGATTATTTATGATTTTAAAGTACTTTTTTATTTTTACATACAACTTGATTAAAAATTCCAGCTTATACAAGTTTTAAAATTCTACCTATTAACCTTATCAGAATGCTACTAATAATGATTTTTTGAAAAGTGTGCATCTTAATAGAATTGTATATTTATTTAAAATATTTACATATAATTTTATCTGATACATTTCTTAGCACAATAACAGCAAGTGTAACAAGTAATGTTCCTTTTAATGCCTTTTTTGTGCAGTGACTTTAATCATTTTTGTCAGTCTTATAAGATTTTATATTTTCATTTATTTATAAAAATTGGTTAATAGTCGTTTTTGTTTTTTTCTTACAGAAAACGTCTAAGTCGATCAACACCATGTAGAATTCGTCAGAAAATCCTGAAAAATGTAAATTTAAATACTGTTATAATTCCAACTTATTTTGTTTTAAAATAAACAAGAAATATGTGTACCATTTGTACTTGTTTGGTCTCATTATTCAAAATTAGTTGTACGAACACTATCTTGCAACTGGATTTTGAGATTTACTGCATACTGTAACAAAGAACAATTGTATAAAATTAATAAAATCAGACATGTTAAATTTAAAAAAATTAATAGAATATAAATCTTAATACATACTAATGAATTCTGAAACTAAATCATTGTCACTATCTCCTTTCATGGTGCCAGTTATTTCTTCATTTTCAACCATAGGTAAAAATAATTGAACAAATTCTGCAGAATATGGAGGTGCAATTGCTTCTAAAACCTATAATTAAAAATTGAATTTTGTATAAGCAATTTATTTATATTTAATCACTGGATTTTACAAATACTAAAAATGCTTACCTCGGTCACGAAATACCTAATTAATGATATATCTGTATCTCCTCGTTGCCAACATTGCTTTATGTAAGAAACAACAGGTACAACGCATCCCCTACTAAGTAAATTAACCATCCTATCAATCAACATTTTCTTCAATTCCAATTGTACTAGAATTTCTAGTTCATCCTGTTTGCTCTCAAATAATTGTATAAGAAGTTGCAGAACTTTGGGATGTAATAAATTATGACAAGCAACTACTTCATCAAGTAATGCTAAATGAATTGGACAATGTTCTGTACATAACTTGAAATAAGATGGTTCTGTTACAGTACACTGAACCCATCTGATTATTCCAATACTAACCACAGGGAATCTATAACAAAAATAATGTATAGTAAATGAGATACTTTTATTGCAGATTTTTATTACGTATTAAATTTAAATTTATTCTGATATCATTCTTACCGTATACATTGGTATAGAGTATTTATTTCTGCTATAAGCTCAGTTGAACTTTTATTTGTACTACATGTATCGTGAACTTTTTCGATAGCCTGAATGGTGGTTTTTAAATCATCCTTATTAATTTTTCTTTGAACTCCCTTTTTTGCTGGAGTTTCATAAACACTAGCTGAATAAGCTAATAAATAAATATATTTTGATTTATGCTCAGGATTAGTTTTGACTCCTGATTTGAACAAAGCATCAACCAAAAGTTCTATAAGAAAATGAAATTATTAAAAATATTATAAAACAAAGAATTTATATTTTATCTGATTTAATGTTTACCTAATAATTGTGGATTCCGAAGCAGTTCTAAAGGAGGTGGTTCTGGCAATGAATAATTTCTAAATAAGACCGTTATGTCTGCTGGGTTTAGTGAATTTCGAGACAACATAGATGCAAGAGCTACACAAGCAGCTGGGCTACCAGCTGCGCCATTTAGTGCCATTGTTATTGGAGTAACATCATGACGACTAAAGCAGATATAAAATTAGTAATTCAATCTACAGAGCAAAAAACATACATCTAAATTTATGAAAACTTGATTTTAAATTTTCTTATAGATATTTACTGAATCTTCCAGTATCAATATAAATTTTAATTTTTCCTCAAAAATTTCTAGAATTCTAAATAATTTTTGTAATCTTACTTTTGCTGAGCACATTTAGTAATTTCTTGCGATAATCTTTTCATCATGAAACCACCCTTAGGCTCTTGTGCCAAAATATGTAATAATACTTGACTATAAACATAAGTGTGTTGACCATGGCATACCATTTTCTAAAATTAAATTGATGAATAAAAAGAATTTAAATATTAATAATAAGAAGACTTTACTAACAGCACATTCTTGAATGCTTGACTGCCAATTTTCAGTATTTTGTAGAAAACCAGCAATAGCAGTTTTTAGTACTCTAGAAAATACTTCAATTTGTTGAGCGGCAGTTGAAATACTTGTAATTTCTCCTTGGAAGCCAGCATCAGAAATAAGCTTTAAAAATATATAAAGTAACACCTTGCTATCCTTTTAATCATTTATCTTTGACAAATTTAATTTATACCTTTATAGTAAAGTTTAACATCAAACAATCAGGATATTCTTCAGCTAGCCTGTAAATAAGTGATCTCCATGTTGGATGCTGAATCATTTCTGTTAACCATGCTGGTGTCTGAATGTGAAAAATTCAGATTAAAAATTGATTTACACATTTAAATATTAAAATATTAATGAAATACCTCTCCCTCTTCAGTGAAAATTTTATCAGCTTTTTTAGGATCAAATGTCTTGAGAATCATATCTTTCAAATTATTTTCAACCATGGCTTGAACATCAGTCACTTTTACTTTAGCAAGAATAAGCCATTCAGCCAAAAGATTTGCCATTTGAGCACATGCTGTATAATTTTTTGATAGTAATTCTATTACTGTTTCAGGATTGCCCCCTGCTTGAAAGTACCTTAATGGATAGCAAAGTTATAAAAAATCGAACATAAATAATTTCTTGGATCCCACATATAATATGCAAATACAAACCTTTTCAATTGTGTAAAGATACCAGGCTCCATAATATAATCTGGAGTATTAAATTTACCAAGGCATTCCTTAAGAACCTGTTGAGGATTCTCTGATGGGTCATCACTACCAAGATCGTCATTCCGATTCATGTCTTCCCAATTGGAATGCTCTTCTGAAAAGCTTGCTTCCATCTACATATACAATGAGAGATAATTGAAATGATAGTTTAAATCATAATTTCATTAAATATATACGAATAGCAAATGAACTTACATTTAAATGAGTTTTGTGTTTAGACTTCTTTAGTTTTTATTTTTCTTTATTAATCCCTCGTACACTTATTGTTTATTATTATAACACAATAAGCATTTTCTTTTCTGGTCTGACAATAAGTACAGTAATAGATATAAACACAGTCTACTTTGCAGTTATTACTTTGTTTATGTATAAAAAATAAGGTTATGTTACCGTATGATCGGCGCTCGAACCGCGAACTCGCGAGACTCGCGATTTCGCTCACGGCGCGTTCCCACTGCTCCCAACTGCTGATCTGTAATTCCTTTGAATCTAGAGATATTTTAATTGCAGAACCGCAGTTTTGGGATTTCCTTACAAGGTGTCGTGCTAGCTTAATAACGTTCTAATAAATTTTAAATTTAATTGAACTAATTCCATTTAAATGATTCCATGAGTTTAAATAGGCTTATTAAAATCTACTTACCCCCGTTATTGATTTTTTATTATTGAAATGATTATTTCAGATTCAATACTAATTATTGTTATATTTGTACTTTTTATATGCGAGAGATCTAGATGTATAAAAAGGAATAAATTATTTTTATCTTGACAATCCTGCACCTACCTATTAATAATATTCTCGATATTTAAAATAAGTTGTATAGGTACCTAAATATTTATAAATAAATTAATTAATAACACAGCTACTAAATATTCTCAAATGAAAACTATTGTAAATAATAGGTAATTAAAAATATAAGGCACTACCGGGTATCGGTCGTACCTAAAAACCCTTGTAAAATAATGCAAACAAAATCAATAAAATGACAAAACTAAAAGGGTGTAAATTAAATAACAGATATTTTCAAAAAGTTATAAGAAGAAGTAGAAACAGAAGGATACAGTAAGACATTCATTTTTAATCCCTGTAAATTTTTTTCAAGTCTAGGTATGGTAAATACCTCATTTTATTTCTACAGAAAATGTTATTAAAACCCGCTTTGAGCATTTCTTGGGTAAGTAGTTGAATAAGAAGACAATCTTTTTGTATAAAATATTTTATTTTTACTTAACGATTCACACATACAATAAAATAGGTGTTGTGTATTTAGAATACATGGTAAAAATCGACGTGGTAATCAATGTAGTAAATGAATGACACGCAAAGTATATTTACACAAACTTATTATATTAATAATATTATTATAAGTATATGATAATCATTACAATGAAATCTTTGGTGTGAAAGCATGAGACGCAGCTGATGATTCTTTGCACTAATGTATTCATTCAGCATTAATGTCAAACATGTAGTGTAATGACAAGTGTCCTTTCGGTTAATATAACACAAATTATATACAAGGTTAAAAATTCGCAATGAATAATTGTATTACAATTACGATCAGTGGGATACAATTAAATAATTTGTTTAACTTATAAAGTTCAATCTTTTAATATTCAACATTAAATTTGAATAGCAAAAATTGAAAAATAAAAAAATTTTACGAAATACGATAATATTAAATTATGTATATTTTTATCATTTCCACTTTTTCCATCTTCATAATTTAATATCAGGGTATTTGAAATGTCCTATTCATTATTAAACTTTTGAATTTTGAAATTTGATTTCTAATTTGCTTTCTAACTATTGTGTGGAATATTTTGTTTTTATTTTGAAATATTATACTATTCTATAAATAAATATATATTGTTCAATTTAATGATAAATAGATTATCCAAATTTCCGTGAATTTACATTTCATTAATCCGACTGTGACTGACTTTGTACAAACACTTGCAATAAAAAATACATTGCTTATGCATATATAAATAACTTAAATTTCAACCATTCGCATCGCAGATTTAAATGTACAAATTTTCGCGGCTCTACATTTCAAATCCTTACGGTCTAAAAGAATTTAACTCTGCATACTTAAATATATTTCGTCGAACAATAAACTTTAAAATACATAATTATATACCGCAAGCAGTTGACTATCCTCACTATTATTTTTATCCATATTTATACATTAGATACTTGGTTTTAAACATTTAGGGCAGTATCGTTTAAAAATCGCTTTTTATCAAATAAATTTATGTGACTTCAGTTAGACAGATATCTACTCAAGACATCCAAATGAAGAATTGACTTTTAAACGTATAATAGGTACTCACGGATATCCGAGAGATATCAAATTTGATCTTAACAAAAGTTTTTTTCACAATTTCGTAAGCTCTTATCTATTCGTGATTATTAATTACAACGTGAGCTTGTCTATCTTTCCTTTTTATGACTTTTATAATAAAAAAGCGAAAGGAAAATATTTCCTATACAAATCGAATCATTAGATCAGTTCGAGTGAAAAAATCAGATTTTTTGGATTGAAATATATATGTGTGAATAGAAAGTTCGTTTTGATTCTAATATCGCGACTTTATAAATAATAAATTTGAGGAAAAAGTACCTAAAACTAGATGAAATTCTATAAATATAGAATTTTAAAAGTAGAAAGAAGCATATCAAATATTTATCAAAGAAGAGTTATATTTTTATCATCCAATTAAAACCGATTTAATGAAATTTCAATTGACTAAAATTCAACAAAACGAACTTTCCATTGCCGACGCACCTAAATTTAATCGCATTTACAAAGACTTTATCGATCGCTAGAGGTAATCTATATAATTTCCCTGTTCTCGAACTACCCTCGACACTGTGCAGTATCTTTACGAAAAAAAGCCGCAATTATTCGGCCTCGCACCCGCAATACTCCAAGATTAAAAACCAACTGATCGAGTCACTCGATCTCCGTCTCATCTCTACAGACACTGTTGTTTCCTCTGCAAGGAGAGTTCGGTCGAGCCAACGGCCATCCACTCATTGCTATCCGACCTGTACCACGTCAATCCCAATGAGTACCTCCCGTTGAGATTCGCGTGCTGACAATGACTGAACCACCATCCCCCGTGATAATTGGCAGCGCAATCCGTCGAACTTATGTCCATGTCCCTGTCTTTGGCACTGAAGGCCATGTTGTTCTGATAGGACATGGCGTCGGTGGCATTGCCGGTGAAACCCGAGACCCTTAGACGATAGCCGTTCTCCATGCTGTCGACGCTGAAGTTCTCGTAATTGGCCACCCAGTAGTTGCCGTCGATGTCGTTAAGCTCGATCCTCAGTCTGGTGCAGTTGTCGCGGCTCAATCGATGGAGGGCCTCGTTGCCCGCCCAGAACTCGTTCATCGGCGAGCCAAAGCCGGTCGCGTAGTCGTTCCACGTCCTGTCGAAGTCCACCGTACCGTCGACCCTCCTGCCCACGACTACCCAACCTTTCCTGCAAGCCGCCAATAGAGGAGCTCCGGGTCCGGGGGCCAGTAGCGTCAGTCCGTCCTTCTTCTCGCAATTGCCCGGCAGGGCATCCACCATCTTCCTGTACTCGTCCTCGACGTGCACCAGTTCCCTCGTCAGGTTCTCGGCCTTCGATATGCTGCCGTTCAGATTGATCTTCTTCAGGGTGTCGTTCAGTCGGTTCAACGAGTCCTGCTGGACGTCGCTCTTCTCCTGCAGCTTCGAGGCGCTGACACTCAGGGCCTGAACCGCTCGCTTGAGATTGCCGAGTTCCTCCCTGGTCAAGGACAACTCGGCCGCCTTCCTCGCCGCGTTCACGTCCAGTCGGGCGATCTCGCGTTTGCTCTCCGACTGATTGGCCACTATCTTCTCCTCCAATGCCTCGAGCGACTCGAACATCTGGACGACCGACTCGCCGAAACGATTCGAAGCGACGACCTCCTGACTTACGTTGCGTATCTTCTCGGTCAAGTCGCGTCCGAGATGCTCCAGTACGTGTAGGCGTCTGGCCATGTTCTCTCGGTCCTCGTAGACGACGCGCTTTTCGAGTAGCGCCCGTTTGCGGGAGACGAGGCCAATTTTATGCTCCAGTTTGTTGATGCGCTCATCCAACCGATGAACTGCCGCGGGCAGACGCGAGTATACGTGTCTCGTGTGATGCAACAACTGCTGCTGCTGCTGCTGCTGCTGCTGCTGTTCGTCGTCATCGCTTGGCTGCTGCTGGGAGATCTCGTTTTTGAGGAGGGCGTCCTCGTTGCTGAGCTGCCGGTGCTTGCTGTTGTTACCGCAGTCCTCGCATTTGATCGACTTCACCTCGATCTGCACGGTACTCAGCTGTAAGCAATAAATACAAGGGATATATTAGATGATGCGTCGTTGAGAATGTGAGGATATTGTACTTAAATTTAATATACATATAAAGGGTCAATGATTTGTTATTCGGCTCGTGAAATTATAAATTAACTACGATATACCGTTAAAAATTTGCGCTATTGATCAAGAATTTTCCGATGGATAGTTTAAAGCCAAAATAATAATAATGCGCAATATAATTAAATTTCCTACTATAAATATACGTAATTATATAGGGCCAATAAATGATCAAATCAATAAAGCTAATAAAACAATTATTCTAATTATATTTTAAAACAAGTAATAATAGCCAATGCATATTTAAATCAAAATTGAATATAAGTAAATACAAGTAGATTAAACAGAGATTATACAGCTAATATATTATAGAATTATACGCTTAAATTATAACACCAATATAGAGAAAGATTTATTCAACATATTTAAGATAGTCATTAATAGTCAACTAGATTTATTAGAATCGAATGCTAAATTTTTAGCCAAATACATATATGAAATATAAATGAATCTTTCTGTCACTACCCCCATTAGAGAAGGTGTTAAATATATTACCGATTTGAGCTAGTAAACGCCTGCCCGGATTAATATTTACACGGCATGCATATATGTGTTAATGAATATTTAATCCTTGCAGTACAATTATACAGCATTATAAAGTATGCGTCATTTCAACTGCATTATGAGCATTTTGAATGAGCATTTTCACTGTAGCGAACAATATGTTCAACATGAAATTTACAATATAATAGAAAAACTACCGAAATGGTGGAAAGACTTCCATTCCGCGCTTATATCGAATGTCCAATAAGTCAAATCTATGTAAAAAAAATGATTGTACGTCGCGTTTAGAATCTGATACTCGATCGTATACGATAACATTTTCAAAGATAGCTTTGATTCCCAATAATCACTATTCTCATTAATTTTTAAATTTTCCATTCCGTGTATGCATAAAACCGAGTATAGAATATATCTAACCGATAGATATGATGTTAATTCATCACGAATTACACGAACGGAAAGGCGATCAAATCATTTTCATTTTAAAACAGTCCTCATAACCGAATTTCCCTGCCGCGGGCAAGATGATTATTTTATATATATACCTATATTGTCTCGCTGCCCTATAGAAGCGGGGCGGGAAGAGCGAGCCAGCAGCGATAGCTATATGGACATTAAATATAAGCGATTTGGCGCGCGCGTATTTTTCCAGATTTAAAAATAGGTTTCTCCCTCATCACCGAGCTCTCGCCTCCCTCCCCATCCTCTGAAGCTCACTGCATGCGAAAGATAATCGTTCGATCGATCGGCTAACTTATTCAAGCGCGGGAAATTCATTTTCTCTCTCTCTCTGTCTCTCGATCTTCTTTTTCTTTTTATTTTGCCCGAACGCTCAGCTCGAACTTGTCAATCAGCCACCGGCAAGTGTATGCACCACAATAACCGCAAACAAACGGAAAGGGAGGGAGGGATTTCAACTTTTACAGGATATAATATTTTATGCATCGATTGTTTTTTCTGCGCGAAATATGTATACGCGACATGCGCACTCAAGTTTATCAGCACGAGTATAAGCGGCTTAAAGATTAAACTTATATAATGTTAATAAGAGCCAAATCGGAATACGCGATGTTTACTCTTACTCGAAATTGCCAACTGGATGTGGGAGATGAAAGATGCACTTTTACCACGGGCCTAAATATATATATATATATATATATAAAGTTGCGTATATACGCGCGACGCTGAAATAAGTAAAAGAAATTAGTTTTTACACGTGCGTGAATATGCATATGGTAGTGGCTTATACGCATACAATATATAGAAAAGCAATTTCCATAATTTCTCGACATAACTGCGGCACGTGAATACGAAACTAGAAATGTAAATGTTATCGAGGACGAGCTTCTGGTTCGAAATATAAAGATCTATAGTGTTGATGAGCTATTGCAATCATTATACTTTTAAGTAGATCAAGATATATTTACATTCACCTACAGAAAATTCGATATTTCACTTTTTTTTTTGCAACGAATTATTTAGCCCCGTCGAGCGAACGTACGATAAAACAAGTTATAAAAGCAAATGTTTAGCGCGGAAAATGTCATAATAACGTTACGAACTTGATATAATCAAATCAGCTATCGAATATCGCCGTTGACAATTTGTGTAACCGAAACTTACGCTTTAATAAAATTAGCGTCGACGCGGCTCATGTTCTGTGTGGAAACTATACCTTGGATGCATCGTATTTGTGCGGTAATTTAGCAACGAGCGGCCCTTAACGCACAGTGTCGCTTTTGTCGTCGAGAGCTCGTGTTCCGCGAAAAATTCGATTTTCAATTTTCGACAAAATCCACGCGGCTCCTGCTTTGTGTTTATACAGTGTACATTGGAATAAATCGTTACCGAGACGCTGGTAAACAAGCTTTTTACTCGGAACGAAAAATTTACTTTTCTATTTTCTACCGGACTACAGTCGAAAAATACACACGAGCTATCTTTTAACCGATAAGTATACGTGCATTACAATAGAAATAAAATGTTTCGCTTACATTATTTTTGGTATACCAATTTTGACGAACAAAAATATAATGCGCACGGAATGACGGAGTCATTTACTAGTGCAAATTGTGAAAATGTTAAGAGAATAAGAGGGACGAAAGTTAATATGCGCGTGTACATTTTTTCGCGACATGTGTGTCAAAGTATACTCGGCGTATAATATAATACTTTGGCGCACATTGTGTCGAATGCTCGAGGGGTTGAAACAGTTGCGGAAAGTCAATATATACAAAAGAAGTCGGCATGCGCAAAATTTACTTATAATAACACAGCTATATAAATGCACGAACTTCGCTTCTGTATAGACAATTGACAATATGTAACGAAAATAATAATATACGAAAAAAGTTGAAGTAACGGAAAGAAACCTGGGATATCGACTCTTTTTTTTTCCTCTCGCAGCCAAACTATACTCGGAAATAATTTTCGCGCTGCACTTTCTAAAATCCGGTATATAAAGGAAACTTTCCGTATATACGCGCGTTCGCGGGGGCCCATTGAATCGCCGAAATTGCAAGTTTCTCGCGTGCAACTTTATCCCGGGCTCTCCCATCAACGATCGGGCATTAAAAGAGAGTATACATTATATATATATATATATATATATACACCGCTTCAGTATTGCGCAACAATATAATGACGGAATACGCGCGCAAACAACTGGAATACGGAACGGAATTCACGCCTATATATAACGCAGCAGCCCCCGTCGGTGCAGCAGCTTAACTACAATTTGCAATTGCTGGCATATCCGGGCTGTGTATAAACCGCGAGGCGCGATGCCGTAACTACAAATTCGGAACTTCATCCGACGCGTCTATATATACATACAATGCGGCGGCGGCGGCAAAGCTCGGAAAAAAGAAGAAGAGAAAAAAGACTGTATATAAGGTATGGCGTAAGTGCGGTCAGGTGGGTAGAAAAAGAGAAGTATGAACGTTGAAAAAAAAGGAAGGGAGAGAGAAAAAAGGAAAAAAAGGGGGAGGGGTTCCCTCTGAGCAGAGGTAATCATAACGCTTGTATGAGCGTATATCGCGTCGCCTATACGTGCGTATATGTAACACAGGCTGCTTCTACATCGACGCCTTTCTCGCGGAAGGGAAGCGAGCGCAACTTCAACCGCTCTAATTCTTTCTTTCTCTCCCCCTCTCTCTCTCTCTCTTTTCTTTTTTTTTTTTTGCCGATACTTTTATACACTCCGTATAAGAGGTAGATTTTTACAGGAAAATTCGCGTACTTTACCCTTTGAAGGGGCTTTTTGCTCAATAGTGCAGGTGAAAATAAATATTTCATCCCTTTCCTAAGAAGCTTCAAATTTTAATCCTCTACCACATCTTATAAGAGAAATACTCAATCTTTTCAAGCCGCATATTTATTTCATCGAGCTCGTCTCAACTCATACTTCTCGAACTAATAAATCATTTATTCGCGTTAACCCCGTCGTCAAACTACTAACCAACAAGTCTAACGGTATATATAAGTATACGCGAGACCACACAATAAAGAGACACCAATGCAGAAGTATCCCAAAGTGTGGTCACGAGCCGGTAAAACTGCGGGCGCACACAGAGAGAGAGAAAGAGAGGAAAAGGAGGGGGGCCAGGTGTTCGGCAGCTCTGCGACGCAGCGAGTAAAAGCTCGAGCATCGGCCCTCGCGTGTTGCCGGTGTTATATATGATGTTTTTCGAAGCTCGCATCCGCGGCGATATCTGTCTTTTTTTGAAGCGCGCGCGTAGCGAGCCCCGCGGTGGAGAAAGAATATTTTTCCGATGTATAAAATGCTGGAGAGCAGGAAATTATCGTAGGTTCGCAAGCTAATTTATATCCGTTTTAAAGGAGTTCGGTCCGGGGAACACACCGAGCTAGTTTTCAATGGATGGCCGTGCTAAAAACTTCAAACCTGGGGAGATATAGATTTGTTCTTTGAGAATTTTCCACAGCCACCACGTGTACCTTTCGCGACTTGAGCCTCTGAGAATGATTTGGTGAAAATGGGGTTTGGGTAATTAACAGGGTCAAACGATATTGCATCATATACGTCTAATTAAAACAGCGGAATCTAGGTCGCATTTATTAAGCAAAAAAAAGAAAAAGTAAAACTTTTTGCAAATTAAAAATTTTGAATGCACACGACGCAAAACAGCTGTACCTACGCAGCACTTGTGAGCGCGCCTAAGAATTTTTAGTAATTTGTAAAGAAAAGGATGGGTGAAGGAGGAAAGGAGCTCAAGTGCCGAAAGAGGATTTTAATATAAACACAATTATGTAGCTGTTTTTAACTGCAAAATTTTTCTTCCTTCTCCGGCGAGTATATATAGAGACTCGTTAGACTGTAGCTAAAACTGCTCGGTAAGTGAAGGTATACTCGAAACATTATGTGCTGCTGCTGCTGCTGCTGCTACTGCTTCTGCGCTTTTTTTGTTTCTATATAGCAGGGAAGAAAGTACAAGGAAGCCAGAGAGATGAATAAGGAGCTGCTGATATAATTTTCTTTTCTTTTTTTTACGCCGCGGACCATAATAAGTAACTTTGAAACATTTTATTTTTAATACGCACTTAATAGTTCGCATGTATTTCCAGGGCGAAGGAAAACCCTTTATTCATTTTACAACCGTATATATATATATATAACTCGATCGTAAACTATATTTCGCAATTTTTCACACGCTTCGAATAATTAACCCACGTTTTACCATCCGCAACAAACGTTAATTATGTCTTTCCAGATTTTTTCACGAAAAGAAGAGTCTTTAGAACGTCTAGAACTAAGTTCCGCTATATATACGATCGGCGAGCCCTTAATAAATGAAAGCATTTCTCTCTTGTGTGGCAGCGAGTCTGCATCACCCTCCTGGCCTACAAACGTATACAAGACATCGCATACATACTGCAGTCGGTGCGAGTTTCCTTCTTTAAATTACGGAACAGGAGTGAGAGAGAGAAAGGGAGGTAAGGGGAGGGAAGGGGCAATAAAGGAATCGAAAGTGAAAACGAATGGGAAACAAAGCGTGTAGAAGGAAACGTAGAGTCCCTGTATAATACTTCCCCAAGACGAAAGGGAGAGAGAAGCTGAGGCGCATGTATATATACAAGACTTTCCTTGAGGGGCTACAAATGGGAGAGTCTAATAGAGAACATAATAAAGGCAGCGCAGCTGCCACCACTTCTCCGAACGCGAATAGAAACTGAATTTTTTCTATATATATATATCCTATATCTTCGATCATCGTGTTATTTATATATACATGTATATTGGAGACCGGACCCGCACGTGTGCCTATAATCAGAATTCATATATATATATATACATACATACGTTTTGTTCCTCTGCGAGACGAGCGACATAAACACGTCTCATTATTATTGGCCGTGTTCCTTTTTAATTAAAAGAAATTTGAGAAATGCGCGTAGTTTTCTTTCGGCCTTGAAAGATCAAGCAGCGGCTCGATTTTATTAGTCAGATGTCCTGGCGAGATTAAACGTGTCGATCGATCGAGACAGAGAGAGAGAGAGAGCAGCGAGTCAATTATTCCAGAGGCCGGAATCCCGTATGCGTATGGTTCCGCGCGATTGGCGAATGCGTTTTTCTAGGCATTAATTACCCAATGCAGGTAGCCACAAGTTTATAGCGCTTTGTCAACGATCCCCATAATCAGATAATGCGGCATTCCAGTTTCGAAATTTCGCAAATATTCGAAATACCACGGTATAACACACGCATTAACAGCATACTCGCGACTATTTGTTTGGCATCGGGTCCAATTCGATTTAGCGGAGGGCAGGAATCGCAGCGCACGAATCGCACTATAACGATATACTTAATAAGACGGAAAATACCAAAATGGAAAAAAGAAAGACCAGTTGTACGAGGTGTAGGATCGCCACACGTGAGCCCGGCGAGTACGAACCGATGTTATATATGTATTACGGGAAAAAAACAACCAGCGTGGAAGTCGGCGGTGGAAGAGGGGGGAATCGTTTCTTGCGGCAGCTGCTGTCCGGCAAAACGAACAACACGTTTGCAAGGCGGTTATATATATATATGTATATAAAGGGTATGGAGAAGTTGAGCGCCTTCTGCCCCGCAGGTGCAAGAGACGGAGGAGAGGCCCTCATGTAAATTAGGGATAAGGCCAGGCGCGCGCCTGCCGGATCATCGCCGCCGCCACTACTGCTGCAGTATTCGCTCTGTCTCTCTCTCTCTCTCTCTCTCTCTCTCTCTTTGATTTTTCAACCCGTGGAGTACCTGGTTAAGTACCGCGAGCCAAGAGTTTCTTTCTCCTCTTTTTCTTTTGCGCTCGGCGGCGTTTAATTAATTCGACGGCTATTCTAGGCTCTCATTTTCTCTTTTTCATTTTTGCCGCTTCCGTTGTCTACATCCGGGGAATTTATTATAATCTTTGATGATTATTGCGAATGGGACGGTTGCAGTGGCTCTTGATCTGTTTTCGCGTTATAAGACTCTTGATAAAATATAACGATAATTTTGTGAAAATAAATGCAGGTTTGTAATAAAACGAATACTGGGATTTACGTGAGAAATATAATGGAGTTGAAAAAGGTCATTTATTTTATATTTATTATTGACAATTTCGTAATGGTCCGTTCAAAAATATATCGGTTGAATTTTCCAGCTACTTCCATTCGCTCAGATATTCAATACCGTTATTAGAGGTCTTTTTGGAGTATTTATAAAGCTCTTACGCGAATATTTTTCTATTTATTCATCAGGTAAATTGAACGATTTATTTTGGCTACGGTATTCTTTATATATATTGATTACATCGATTAAAGTTTTAAATAGCAAAGTTCGATACCATATCCGGTACGCGTTTCTCTAAAATTAACATACACGAATCCCTTGTACACCCATTTTCGTACAATTTTCACATTAATTTTTCACATTAAAAATCACTTGATTGCGTCAGTTTTTGCACAAAGTTTATTTTAAAAAAAACCGGCGTATAAACTCTGTTAATTTTCAGCATCGCGAGATAAAATTAATTAACCTCGCATATAGTTTCAACCATCACGCTCATTACGCATTTACAGTAAAATATCAAATTCTATGATACAAACACACTCCCCTTTAAAAAAACAATAATTAACAACTACCTCTCTCTCTCTACTTTTTAGCTTTCGCGCGGGGCGCTCCTCATCTGCCTCGTACTTTATTACACGCTCCATACTTCGAGCTTCAAATGCTGCAGTAGTATAGCGGTATGGTCTTAATTAGCAAGATCCCCAAGTTGTTGAGCGAACGTTTTTTACGCGGTCGACTCTGCGCCCGGGACTTCTAAAATCTCATTCGCGCAAAATTTTCCCGTACACTCTTTTTAATTTTTTCGGGCGCTGATGTAACTGGAATCGCAGGGATGTACACGAAGTGATTTCTCTTCTTTTTTTTTTTTTTTTTGCTTACCGAGATTTGGTAATAACCGAGATTTGGTAACTTTAATTATGAAAAGTCTGATTATGTTTGCGCCGCACGATAATTTCCCGAAAGCCCGTTAGCAAAATAAATAATGTAGTTGGCCAAACTGTGGGAATATTTATTTTCGCGACCCTGCGGTGTTCACGTGCAGAACTTTCAAAAGTCAAAATGTATACATTGGGAGGAAAAACTGCAGCGCAAAAAAGGGTATACATATATACATAACCGAGTTGATATTTGGTTTGAGCGATATGAATTTTTCTCGCCGCTTGATCGTTCCAAATCATTTCCTTTACCCTGGGTAATTAATAAATTCAATTCAATGTATCCCCAGATATCAAATGATCGATTGGCGAAAAACTATAAATGGAATAGCTATTATACATAATCGTCGTGTATTCCTACATAAAATCCTAGAAGTATTTATTAATGGATATAGATTAAAATAGCTGAAAGTAGTGAGTTCCTAAATAAGACGTTTGACCGTTGATTAAGAGGCAAAAAAAAAGGGAGCGATCGATAGCGGATATCTCGAAATAAAATCCATCTAAAAAAATCACGTCGCGCTTTGTGTATAATTATCACATGAACTTGTCCGAATGCGATACAGATTTAGTCACTTTTGCCCTTGCCGGCGAGTATCTCCCGTGGAGCGTCCATAAAGTATTGTCTGTTAAAATCGTGGATCCGTAATGAGAGTCTATTTTGCTCTGATAAATTATATTGACTGGGGGGCGACTGGAATTTTCATTGTTAATCGCTCGCTCGCGCGTCTGGCCGAGCTGCTCAATAACGCGCCCATGTTTCGGAAGGGATGGCCCTGACAAATTATAACTGCGGCATTGCGCAAACTATCTTTATCATCTCTATATTTTAAAAAAAAAACAATCAATTAATAATTTCGCGTTAATTTACATGCGTTGCCCTAATGAATTCATTAAATAGTTGGATAGCTATATAAGATTCTCGTTGCAATATATTTAATAATTAATTGAATTTCATTGCGGCAATAAGTATCAGCTGCTCGATAACAATCAAGGAAGAATTTTCGTTAATCAAGTCGGCAAAGCTATACGGTACTTTTCTCTCGTCTGTGGCCCATCAGTTTTCGTTCGCGCACAGCTTATACGAGCCCATCCACCGTGTATAACACACAACTCTATATATCCACGTATACGTATACGTTAAACCTCGAGTGCGTAAACACACGAGCACACATACACGGTATATATATTCCTCTTTCGTTTTAACGCAGGCACACGTGACAGGTCAGCATCAGAGGCTTGCACACCTGGCCTTAGCGCCTCTCTCCCTCTCTCTTCTTACTCGCGAGGGAGCGATACACGTTATACGAGCCTTGCGGTATGCGCCCAAAGAGGCGGAGGAAGAAAAAAGGCCGAAAGAGAGAGAGAGAGAGAGAGTGTAAAGGACGAGAGATAAATCTAGAGTATACGAGCCGTAAGGTATATAGAGTCTCTGCACACCACATTAACGAGAGACTGGAGAGTCCCGCGCCGAGCGAGTTTGTTGCATTGCGTTAGGTGGATAATAATGAACGCGCGGTTCGGGAATTTTGGAAGAGGGACGCGAGCCTCGAGAGTTGCATGGACGTATGATGCGCTAAACTCGTTTATTTAGTGGCGTTGTGCGGCGAGGGAAAAAATTTAATTTTTGGGGAAATTAGAACTGATTGCACAAAGTGCGACTTGCTGGGCTTGGCTGCGAATTGAATAATCTTTTTATGATTGTTGCGTTGCGAGCGCGAGGAAACGGATTTTTTGGAAAAGTGATGTATCATTGGAATCACAATTAATACTTTCATGACGATTCAATAGCGTCAAATCGGCATATAATATATTTACAATAATTTGATAATCTGATAAAGCGAGATGCATAAGAATCACATATGAAAATTCATCAAATGCCATTGACGATTCTTTGAACCTAACAGGACTATTTTAAATGCTTCCCTCGACCAGTAGGTCACACATTATTATATTCCGATGAAAACAGATGAATTTTAAAGTTCGATTCCAATTATACATGTACGAGCTGATTTTTCGTTTTTCGGATCCGAGGGAACCATTTTTATTAATTTACTGGAAAGGATGCATATTTACTTTCATTTTAGCGGTTTCCAATCAAAATCTACCTATTCATTGTGTATTCCTGTTGCAGGGCTTATACAATGGCGAATATAAATAGAATGGCGATACTTATATATATTTGATTTTATTACCTGGGGGAGGAAATATTAATAAAATTCGCATCAATATACCTTTAATGTTTCATCTATTTTTTACAGCTAATTTTTACTATAATACAAAATTCCCGGGGGCAATCGATAGATTTATCGTTCCATTTATCGAGTATCCATACAAAAGAATTGATAACCCGCGAATACACAGCGATACATGGCGAAATAGGCATTTTTCGGAGCAACGAAAAAAAAATGATCAGATGAAAAAAAAAATAGCCTCCAGGATATATAGTGTCGAACACGTTTATTTCGCTTTTAAAGATGAAATAATATATAGTTTTGCCGCGATTGGAGTTTAGCGAAAAACTGTGCTATTTCGGATAACAAAAAGCACAGATCTAAATTTAAATTAGAAAACTTTCGGGATGAAAGAGGCCAACTATTTTTTTTTTTCACTCCTCTCGAGCGGAAACAGAAGAGTCCATCTACTTCTTTACTTTTCTTCTCTTTTTTTCCTCAAAACTAAAGTTTATCCCCGCGATAAAACTTAGCCACTTGCTAGGGGGGTACAATTCGCTAAGTGAGCATTATGTTTCAGCGCGCGCGGCGCAAATTGAACTATACAAATATCGTTAAACTCGCGGAAAATGATTGGAATTTTAATGCGCCGCACTTGAGCTATATACCCACGGTAAAAATCATTGGATATGCCAGTGTGCATATTAATGACACGCTGGAGAGCTGAATAAACAATTTTCAAGAGTTTTTTTTAACTTATACGAGCGAAACCCCGCAGAATATTTGCTCGGCAAATGTCATCGAACGCATATTGATTAATTAACGTGTGCAGTTGATGTATTGGCCGGCAAATATGATAGCGACTCGCTTGCTCAACAAGAGTAAATATAGGATGCACACTGAGAAAAATGCGTGTAGGTATAGAGGTTATAAACGCGTGTCCTAGCTATGCAATTACCGTGATAGACTGCAATATCAATGTTATATTAAATTATCTGCTACCACATTGCTCTAACGCAATTTCAACAATATCAAAACATATGTATATATTCTAATAATGTCAAATCAGTGATAAATTCCTGATAGAAATTAATATTTATACTCGAAATAATCCGGGTACCCTGGCAGCTTTTTTTTCTCAGTGGCAGATCATATGTAGTAATGGTCGGTAATTACCTGGCTGCTGACGTCGGCGCAGGTGCGCGACAACTGTCCGGTCCTCTCTCTCACCGCGACTATATCGAGCTTGAGTCCACCGAGCGTAGCCTCGAGTCTGGCCAATCTGCCGCCGAGATCCCTGACACCTCGTCCCACACCGGCGACGTCCGCCCTCAGCAGTTCGATCTCCGATCTGAGCCTCGAGCGTTCGGCCAGTTCCTCGCTGGCGTTCCTCGCTCTGAGCACCTCGGCCAGTTCGTTCTGGAGCTCGGCCACGGCACTGCCCAACCAACGCAGACGCAAACGCTCGTTCTTCGCCTCGTTGTTTCCCAGTCCTGCTGCTGGATTCGAGGACGAGGAGGAGCCAGAGGACGTCGATGTACCCGATGGCCCGTAATTCCTCAGGCTCGAGATCTCGTTTCTGTAATTTGACCAAACGAGCTGTTTTAACCGCTTTACATGGATATGACTGTGTTTGTTGAATAAGTTAGGGATTGAGTATTATGTGGAGTTTGAGCTCGCGATGTAGCGCAAGTGGCGCATGTGATTATCTTATGGACGCGAGGAATCGATGTATAATTGGTCGCAGCTTAAGGCTTTTCGTGTATAAACTCGTAGAGGATTGCGGAAAATGGGCTGTTGCGCTGATTTTCTATTACGGCACTTTGACTTTTTGCATAATTGGATTAGCGATTTTGATCCACGTATTATAAGCGTGCTTTTTCCATTCTACGCTATTATCTACAGTTTTTTTTCAATTATCGAATGTAATCTCTTAACAGACATTTTAATGAGAATTTTCCAAAAGCTTTATTTATCTCCAGATGAACAGTTTTGCGACTTTGGTTTAGCAGCATGTGCTGTTGAATTCTCTTGCATACGGAACAGTTAGCGAAGTAAGTGTATAGTTTAGGAGATGCTGTAAGGTTGAATATGAATTAAATTCACCTCAAGTTTCCGCGAACAAGCGGTGCAATAAAATTGTCCAAACTCCCTCATCAAGCGAATCGCATTAAACACTCTACCAAAAACTTTAAATCCCCCACGCTATACTAATTCTCTGAGCAAAAACGTTTTATCCTTTCCTATCCTTTATTTTTCAATGAAGCTGCCGGAATCAAAGAATCGCGTAATTTGCACAATCATTTTTGACGTAAAATAGAGTTACCGGCAAAGTTGATCAGGCAATTAGTACTCTTGGAAATCGTATAACAGTGGCTCGTATAAAAGTATTATATCGGATTTTATTTGAGGGCTAATTAACGCTTCAACATAAATGGGATAAACGCGATGAAGAATTTTTCCCCCGAGCGTCTAATGAACGGTGAGGAGGAGGAGGGACACAAAGCAATTTCATACACTCTGTAGCTGTAATTGGATAAATTGTAAAATTCGTTACAAGAGAGAGAGTTGCAAAATTTATTATCAAAAGCAGAGGGGGAGTTAAAAAATTGACCTACATCGCGAGATTTCCCAGAAACCACATTAGTCAAGCAAATCCCAATTTCCGCATTACCTTAAGATCAATTCCTACAAATCCGCTCCTGTATATATATCGGCAAGCAGCTCTCTCACACTTGAAACTCTCGAAACTCAAGTCTCGAGTAAATATTTGATTATCTCGCTGCGCGTAAGAGGAGAGAGAGAAAGAATTTTTCAACGCGCGCAGGCAAGAAGAACGTACATATATATATGACAGGAAGAAGAAAGCAGCAGGGGAGAAAAGAAAAAGGAAGGAAGGAGGCGGAAAGTCCATTGGCGAACAAAGCCAATCCCCCCCTATACCTTTGCTATATACATATAGCCGCAATCTCGAAAGTTCGCTTGACGAATCGCAATTATCGTTATTTCGCGGTAACAATCGAATGCTCTCGCACCGGGCGAGTTCCTTTTTCCCTTTCCTTTCCTTTCCTCTTTTTTTTATATATACATAAGGTAGAGAGGCTCTGCAGGCCCTCTTTTTAGCTTCCTTCCTGACTCGCCAGTCCATGACCAAAGGGTCGAGAGAGTAGTCGCGGCATTGGTTAGTCGCGCTTCGGGGATTTCGCGTGCCCGCCAACCGTACCTATATAGGTATATATACCTATACAGCAGCAGTAGCTACCTCTCAACCCCTTCGGCGTGTTGGCTGCTTTTTTTTTTGTTGTAACGTCTGCGGTCGTGTATCAGTGGCTCATACACCACCGGGCGCAACATATTTATTTTGCGAGCGCGCAGCCCGCCACTACGTTATTTTCTCGATTTTCGCGGTTCGATCGTGTCGAGTCCTCGACTCTACATACGCGCTCTTTGATCTTTTGAGCAAGGTAAAATATCGAGCGGATCTGGATGACTGTTTTTTCTTTCTTTCTTTTTTTTTTTTCCTATAAAAAGGGAATTGTGCGGGGAGCAAAAAAAAAGGTATGATAAGCGCGAGCGTGCACACAGTCCGCGCTCGCGTGTATGTAAAGTTGAAAAAGTTTTGGAACAATGAAGCATTGTGCAGCCGGGCGAACACCGGCCAGCCGAAGTTACCGCGTGAAGGATATTTAAAATGAGTTTCGGGACTGTGGGCCGCACGCGAATTGAATTCGGGGATTCCTCTGTGTTGCGCGTGGCGGTGATTATAATTTGAAAATAATTTATACATTTCTTTCCGCGGGGCGTATATGTATAGTGGATTTCATCCCTCGCACCGTAATCGCGAAATGAGAAATTTGTAAAAATGATGGTTGCGAATAAAGGTCCGCGGAGCCGTGCCGGCAAACTCGAGAGAGACGACCTGTGCACAATAAATAAAATTATCTTCAATTCGCTCGAGGAGAGTTTTGAGTTTTTGGGGCTAAGAGCGAGAGAGAGAGATGTTTTCGCTGCGCCGCGAGTTTCTCCCTCTCTCTCTCCTGGCCATTGTGGCCGCGCAGAACAGCAACCTCCGCTCGGTTCTGTCTAACGTATATATAGGTATATAACACGCGCAAGGGTTGGCGGTAGAGAGAGAGAGAAGAGCTTCATGACCTAGGTGGAAAGCGCGTGGTGCACAATTGAAAATTATTGCACTGTAAACTCGCGGACGGCTGCAAAGTTCAACTTTCATCCCGAGTCCGCGCGCCACCGACTCTTTGAATTTACATTTCAAACCGATGTATAACGATGCGGCCTCTAAGAAAACTCCCCCGAACTCTCGTAGATTTATCGTTTATAAACAAAGTGCGCCAGTGCACAGGCCGAATAATCGAAATTTCGCATGTATATATAATACACACATATATAACCTGTTGATACGTGGAATGCGTCGTGTCGCAGCCGATAAATTGGGTCTGGCTACTCGTTTCTCCTCGATAAAGTGTAAAATTACCCGATGCGAAACTGTATATATACGCGGCTGAAATATCTGCTGCCCAATGAACTCTGGCATGCTGCTTAAAGCTCAACGAGTGGGAAATTTCAGTGCATGGTGCGCTCGTTATACACATACACACGAATACACTTTGTATATGTTGTGCTATGGGGTGGTGAGCCAGCGAGTGTCGCTGATAATTCGAGAGAGAAGCACCACAAGCGTGAACGCGCTTAAATGACCATCTTGAATTACGCGCCGCGTTAGCACGCCGGTTACATACACCTTTTCGCCGCGACCGCTCGAATAATATAAGTCTTGTCTCGCGTTATATACCTGCCGAGTAATTTATATGTGCTTTAAGCGGTTATTTGTAATTCAACAGCTTCTTTGTGTTTTATATTAAGTTCGAACTGGATTTTTAATGCACGGTTAATTAATTAATCTCGAAGTTGTGCAGCAGTTAATGAAGATTTATTAATAAGTTCATTAGCGTTTTATTGAGAGTCGAGTATTTTTTAATGCACCTTTTAAATACCCAAGATAAATATTTGATGAAGTGAAAAGACGTTGAATTAACCGCGAAGAACTACCGCAGAAATCAAACTTATTAATTTTCGAGATACTTTGCCTCTCCCTCTCTCTCTCGCTCGCGGAAGTTTAAAAGGATTATTTATCCTCCATTAAAAGCGCCCTCAAAGTATCTCCAAAGCACTTTAACAACTCGCAATCGATGCCGACTCTTCGACCACTCGGAATATAATAATTAAATCTCGTACGTATAGCCGAAAATTCTGTAACACCCGAAATTCCGTCCGGCCGATATATATATATTAGCTACAAGGCGAATTTCATTTGCGAGCGCATTAAAATTCGAAGCGACACCGCCACGGCGGTGCAAAGTGAAAAGAATCGCATGGGCTAAAACGAGTGGCTATACATATATTGGCAGCTGCAGTCTGCACATTTCAATTTTAAAGAGACAGGCAAAATCGCGCGCGTTATATCCATTCCGTGCAGTAAAGAGACAGTGTATGAATCTTGAAGCAGCTTGTTAAAAGCACTCACTCTCTCTCTCTCTCGGGCCGCACTCGTCCCTTTTCTTTTTATCAATTCATTTGAAAAGGCATTTTGAAAGTGGGTATAAATCGACTCGAATGGATTTTTGCGTGGCAGCTTCAATGGGCAAATCTATCTTCGACATTTATATACCGAATGGATTACAGCGGAACGGATAAATATACGAGTGTAATACGCGAAAACCCTTTCAAAAACATTAATGGCTTTTTTTTCTTTGCGCGCATATATAGACCCACGAGGACCGAATTTCATTTGACAGTATATAAATAACTATTTCCCAAAGTCCACTATTGACCCGTTACTCTGTGAGAGCAATTTGTTTAATTGCAAACGTCGAACAAAAAAAAAAGGCCATATCGAGCCATTTTGCACAGATACAAAGGCGAACGCTTTTAAATCAACTTTAGGTATCTGCGTTCAATTCGAACGAAAAGAGCTGCGCAACGTAAAATTGAAAAATTAAATTTTCCTTCGAACCATTTGGCTGCAGACACGGGCCGGACGCGTTGTCGGCATGCCATTCGCGGCTAAACTAGTATAAAACTCATTCTCCCGACACACCACCTAACCTCGGCTTATATCTACGGCAGTTAGAGTCCTTATTAGAGAGCATATCCCTAAAATCGAATACGGACACATGTGCGCTTGATTGCAGGCGCGCGGCTATCGCGATATAACGCATTAAAAAGTCCGCAGGCGCACGAGAGTGCAGCGTACTCCAGACGCCCTAGCGATTATTTCGCTTTTCAACGGTAATTCGAGACACGGACCAGTTCTAGAGAGAAAGAGAGGGAGTGAGGAAGAAGAAAAAAAAGTAAAAAGAATATGTTTTCCAGGCCATTCTCCACCCCATCGTTGAAAATAAGAGAGGTAAAAAAGGGGGGCAAGAAGAAGAAGAAGTAGAAGAAGTCGAGGAATGAGAGGAAGGTAAAATGTATAAGTGGGAGTGTATAAGAATGAGAGGGAGAGACAGAGAGAGAGGGGGAGAGGCAGTGAAGGACGTGTTTCGCCAGCAAAACGAGTAGAATGGCCCCGAAACCGACACCGACCGATCCGCGCCAGCTGTTGCCTTAGGAACTGCTGCTGCTGCTGCTGCTGCTGCTGCTGCTGCTGCTGTTGATACTACTACTACACACCTACAGGTTCACGCACACAAAACTAAGTGTACAATTCAGTGAAAGCTCCGTGAAGGTCTATACGCGAACGCGCGTGTGTGTGTGTGTATGCGCCTGCTGCTGTGCCTGTTTTTTGCGTGTCAGCTGGACCATGTGTTCGACTCGGGCTCCCCTCCTTCTTCTCGATCTCCTCTCCCTTTGTTATTCCTCTCGACTCCGCGCAGAGAAGAGAGAGGACAGAGAGAGGAGAGAGAGAGAGAGAGAGAGAGAGAGAAGTGGCGCGTGGCGCGCGCGCCGATTATTCAAATTATCCCCGGATGAGCCGGCCGCCGCGTGCCACCTTCCTGCTCCTCTCTTCCCCCCACTCTCTCTCGGTGCAACCAAATGGAGCCGAGAATTTTTTGGGATGCTGCACCTGGCGCGCGTGCGGCGACATTGGCTTTGCGCGCTCCCGATGTTTTTCTCCCGCTCTGATGCCGATTGAGATGCTGCGAGTATATATGCGTGCAAGTATATAGGTAGCAGGTTGCGAACAGTCGAGGTTTTTCGGGGAATATAACGCCGAGTTGATTATATCGATTCACCGCATCTGCATGCTTCGCTTTTGTTGTGTATAGGCGCACACGAGTATATAGACTTTCTTGCTCTCGCGCGCGCGCGCGCGCGCAAGCGATGCAGAGTTTCGGGATCGTTAATTAGAATATGCCCCCGGCGGCATAAATTAATTTATAATGCAACGTTATTAAATATTGTACGGTGAAAAGGGAGCGCGATGCACTTCTCTCTTCATCTTCTTCTTCTTTTTTTATTATTATACGAAAGGAGGAAATTTTCGTGGCTATTTTCGGGCAAACACTCGCCTTCTTTTGCGTTCAAGCACCGTACCCAAAGTTATAACTTTTTATACGTCCTATTCCCCTTTTTATCTCGATGTTAGAGTAGATATTTTTATACTCACGTATATACTGACGTGCGGGGGCCGGTAAAAAAAATAAAAGGTGCGGTTTTTCATCCGCGGGCGACATGTGTTTTGGCACGAGCTCCAACAAAATGAGTTGGTGTCACATAAAAATTCATGAATTCCGCGAGTATATAGTTTTATCTAAGGCTCAAAGTCAACAAAGTACACATATGATTTGTATAAGCTCGTATATACATATATGTAGGCAAGGAGACACCGTGCAGTGCCACGACCCTCAAAGGTTTTAATAAAAATGGTAAATTTTTCATTTTTCAAAATACACGTTTTGGTATTAGAGCCGCGCGCGAGCATAGCTCTGATATATAGATGTAGGATTAACGTAAAACCATGTGCTTTTAAAAAGTTTTTCAATATAATATTTGAATTCTTATCGCGTGTCCTTCTCTGTATACAGATTTAGAAGGGGAAAAAAATTACCCTAAAAGTCGTGCGCTCCACTTTTTTAAAGATAGTCATTTTTCATCCCTTTTAAAGCAACTTCTACACTAAAAAGTATCATAATAACAAATGGATACTGCCTTGTTAATTCCAAACATACTCCAACATACAACAAATATACCATCCAATCAAATTATTTTATATTCTCTATAAGAATTCTCCAATGAAATCATGTAAACACGCGCAAACAAACAATACAAGCCAACCTCCCGCATCATGTACTTCAAAAATAAACTGAAAAAGAAACATTTGATTGGATTGGCCAGGGATGAAGGTAAGCTCAGCCAGATGCAAATCGAAAATCGTTTTATTTATTTTTTTTTTTTTTCACGAAAATCATTGTCATTCCACAACCGCGATCGTCCAATCGTTAGCATAAATATTGTGACACAGATGCAAATTCGTTAAACCGAAAAACACGTACTCGCTTAGCATATTCTTCGCGCTCCAAATATCATTGCATCCCCCGCCGCGTTATTCAATCTCGCGGCCACGAATCGGTAGCCAATATATACATACCGATCATCCAAAGTCCTCGAGAATATAACAAGGAAACATATACAGACAATCGAAATGAACTTACCGCATCTGCTTGATCTCGTTCCTGAGTACAATGAGCTCGGTATTCTTCTCGATCGACTGTTTCAAGCTCTCCTCGAGTGCATTATAATCCTCCTGGCGATGATCGAGCAATGCGCCCATCTGCTCCTGCAGGAACTTCACGGTACTCGCCAGATCGTCCTGCTCGTCGACACTCCTCGACCAACCGATACCCAACAACATCGTCTGCACCAGGACGATCGTCAACAACTTCATCTCCATCTTCAACCCTTGTTTGTACATGTACTTCAAGCTACAATGAGTTCACAAAAACTTTACGGTATCCTGATGCTGTTCAAAATAATCGGATTCTCATGTCGCGCAGTGAGTGTGTGTTGTTTGTGCGGTATACGAGCCGCGCACGCGGTATCTGATGCTGCGTGTTGTCAACTAACTCTCTCTCTCTCTCTCTCTCTCTCTCTCTCTCTCTCTCAATATCTCTATCTGTTTCTCTCTCGTGTCTCTGCTGCTGCAGTTTGCTGTGCTCTCGTCGTGCCGCGAGTGCAACTGAAGGCTCGTGCGCTTGAGGGTAGGGCTTTTTATAGGCTGCAAGAGAGGCCAGCTGCTCGCGCACGCCGACCGTCCTCTCTCTCTCTCTCTCTCTCTCTTTCTCGGCTGCTGCCGCCGTTGGCAGAAGGAGTGAGGGAGAGCAGGTGTTCCGCGCGCGCACGAGGCCGCCTGCGGCTATCCCCCTAGTTATATTGTACGTGTGCGGTATGTGATGTCTGCTGCCACATATACATATATATCCCTTTTTCTTCCCTCTTATACCAACTGCCCTGCCTGAACGCCTGTATTATGTATATATATATATATATATATGCAGTGTATATATAAGAGAGCGACGCGTGGGTTGGTGGCTTTTGTTGTATGCATATATATATGTATGTGTGTATGTGCAACCGGCATGTGCGGCTACTCGAGTCGCTCGTTCTTTTGGAGATATGCGTGCAGCCGCGTGCGGCCCGAGTGTTTGTGCGTGTGTGTACGCAAGCGATGACTGTTGAATATGTGCGGCGCGTGGAGAGCCTGATCCGATGGGTGCGACGTGTGCCTCTCTGCAGCAGGCGAACGGGGTTTAAAGGCTTTTTTCTTCATTACAGATTTTCGAGGCGACTTTTAGTATTTGTTCTTCTTTTTTTTTTTCAAATATCGAGGTACAGGATCGGTCCTGTACGATATGAATTTTTGTAAATTGCGGTTGTCTCGAGCTATTTTTAATTATTGATGAATAATATATCCATGGAATTATGTAATGAGTTAATAATGACTTTGTGCGAGTTGTACTCGTTACGAATAATTTCATTCCTTTTCTCGTTACTTCACATTTTGCTTAGTTTTATACTCTCATAATCTATGCATAATAAAGTTTTAAAGTGTATACGGGTCAGTACACCTTATATACCTAAAAGCATAAATGAGTATAGTACTTTTACTCGGTGATGATTATTAAATTGCAATTTGTCGTATAAGAATTAACAATAATTATTTTTAATTTAATTAAATACGAATCTAAATGTCTACTAATGAAAAATTCTATATTTTACATTATAAAATTTTCCAATTCTACCTAAAAGCCAAAGTAATTAAAAATCATTATTCCAGTACAAATGTAGATAGTATTTTAAACATTGAAAATTTTAATCGTCAAAGAATTAATTTCAATTACAAATGAACTGCATTTTTATTGGTATCTATTATAGTATTATTTAAATTATTTTGTAGGAAAATGTAGACGCGTAGACTAAAATTTATATAAGATGAAGACTAGAGCTTACTTTATTCTCAGTAAGGATTAAATTTCGAAATTAATTGTGTCGTAGAGAAATCTGATGAAATACTGCAAATGGGTATCGTTTAGACGAACATTTTCACATAAAACATTTGTAATTAATTTATCTTAAACATTTGTTTAAGATAAGTTAATGGTTTGTGGAACAATGGTTTGAGCAATATTTGATACTTACGTTGTCAATCCCCCGAAATACACTTGATTTTTAGGTCACTTATTAGCAACAAATCAGAACAATCATCACATAGCGACTACTAGTTATTTATTTTTAATATGCTCTTCACCGACCGTTAAAAACATTTTATTTACTCATTTTTATTTGTCACTTTTTTTACGCGTGAGCTAAATTAATTTTATGAAACTTCATAAATAAATATAAAAAAAAACTGTGGTGCAAGATATTATCTTATATCTTACACCACTTTACTTTTCATATTGAAAAATCGCGAGCTCCTACTTGAGTATTTAATATTTCAATTCGAAAATTCATTTCATTTTATCACAATTATTCAACTAAATAAAATCAATACTTTATGTTATTGACATTATAATACAGCTTAACACTTTCGTGATATCAATCATATAGATAATATTTATAACGTGAAAATTGTAATTCCAAGTACTTCCAAGTATTCAAGTATTCATTTTTTTTTTATATTCCTATTAATTATTATTTTTCATATAAAAGTACACACATCATATTGTGATTTGTCCGTTCTATCGCGAAGCATTTATAATTACCTGTTCCATTTCAAAATTTATAATTTTTATCTGTATTATCACTTTTACGATCGTTCAAAGATAACGATATAATAATCCTTAATTTTGCCAATTATCCTTTTAATTACCGCCATTTCTAATTGAATCAATAATTCTAATTCATTATTCCATTCCAGTAATGACATTTGTTCAGCTTGCCGGCGGGCTTTGCGCGAAACATTGATTTTGCCACTTTCAAAATTACCCACATCGTTATATGATAAATACAACTATAAAAATAAATTATAACGTGTTCTTGCGCCCCCGTACGCACAAAGTAAACGGATGAAATTTATTTCATTGTTTGCACAAATGACCAAGCACTTGGCTGCGTTGGTGCAGCGTTTAACTTCCCCGGAGCTCGTGAATGTGTATAAAGCACTTCTAAATGTTTATACTGGCCCTTTGATTTCGGTATATTCTGCAAATATGCTGCCATATATGTACCCATGATAATGGCGTAATCGATATATGTACATTAATATACATGCATGGCGTGTATCACATTTATCACGTGGGCTTCCCAAGTGCAAAATAAAATGATGTATGAAGACAAGCTTGGATGAAGGGAATTCGTTCGAATAGCAAATTTTCGCCTTCGATGTGATTTTATTTGTAATGAACGAGCTATTATATAAAAGGACCCTTTCTTATTCTTTAGGAAACGATACCGCAATATACAATTTTAGTGTTACATATAACTAATTCAGTGTTTCAGAAACATTGCTAATATATCGCGTCTTTAATATTTCGGGCTCAATATTACAGTACTAAATTTTTCATTTGAATTCTTTATGCAATATTCCAGAAATATTAAAAATGGAATATTGCCTTTGGAACGTTCCTGCAATATGATACTTAAAATGTAAGTGGTATACAACAATTTCACTGCTACTAAAACATTGCTGATATATTGCATACGTAATATTTCAAGTGAAATATTGCAGTAATAAGTTTATCGAAATATCCGATATATATTACTTTTGAATCCTTAGTAAAATATTCCTAAAATATAACTAGTGAAATATTGCTTTTGAAACGTTATCGTAATGTAAAAACACTTGCAATTTCAGGGTTATATAACAATCACAGTGTTTCAGCAATATTGCGAATCATCTTTCAAAATAAATGTTACAAATTCGTTTCTGACATACGTCTTTAGTAATATACTTTTTGAAATGGGCCTGCAATGTCATTGGGGCCCGAGGAACAACGCCCAATGTTAAATTAATCTATTGCAATCTAATTCAGCTAACTTTTGCAAATCGACCGCATGTATCTGAAATATTTTCGAAACAACAGAGTTGAAAAATGCAAACCAGCAATAATAACGGCCACATCGTTCGACCAATATACTTCAACGCAAACGAACGTAGAATACGTGTTACGCTCGCAGATGGTCGAATCTCGGACCATAGCAAATCCCGACCATACACCGCACCTATTTCAGCGCGAATAAGCATCAGCTCGTGAGTTGTATTATTTATCACCATTTACAAACATATATGACGAACCTTAGCATCTTTCCAAAATTCTCAGCCGGACCGAAAATCCCGCCGATTGAATTGTAAAAGCGGCATTATATCCACCCGATCTTCGAAAATATACAGGACCCATGTGTTACGTGTCTGTGTGATGTGTGAGTGTGCGGAGAAGAGGAGAAAGAGAAAATATGCGAGTAGAGGAGAGGGAGTCGGAGCCACGCGACCAAATGCAGGCTGGACGCGAGCCGCTGTTGCTGCGGGCCGTTGCCTCTCGTAAAAAGCTGCTGCTGCTGCTCAATCTTTTGCTTCTCGATTTTTCGAGGGGCCGGTGTGCAGATTTTCGCTTTCTTTTTCTGCTTCGCTCTTCTCTCCCTCTCTCACTCTTTCCTCCTCGCGATCCTCCTCCATCTTAAGGGCATTGTCTCAGCCACACGAGTCCAACGTTCTGTATAATGAATGGAATCACCCTTTAATATCTTCATTTCCGCCCAACAACTGCTGCTGCTGTTGCCGCTGCTGCTGCTGGTTATTCTTTGTTGTTTTACTGGCGGGCACGCGATTTAGAAGCTATCTTTTTTTGCCGCACACATCAGCTTAACTTTTTTTTTGCGAAAGGTGATTTGGGTGCGTGCAGCCGGTCGCGATGGGGCTAGTTTACGAAAATGTTGTAATTTACAAAGCTGAATTATTCAGGGTAATGCTTTATGGGCCACATTAAAGTATTAGCTATTCCAGTTGGTAAAGGGGACGTTACATATTGCTGGGGCTGGTGGTAGAGGGATTAGAAATACGCGTAGAATCAAGTACTACAGTATTCAGTTTCCAATGCTCGAAATTGCAGATTACATAAATCTTTAAATGCAGATTATATGTTTTCAATTTTGTAATTATAATATTTTTTTCTTTGCTCTTTAAGCAGGTAATCCCTCTCGATGTAGAGTAGAATAAATTACGCATGTTGAATATAAAGTCTAGAATAAATTTCACATCGTATTATAACGTATATTATAAAAGTTTTATTACGATAAAAATTTGAATATTACATAGAGTAAAATTAATTCCAAATAAAAATATATCAGAATCACTTTTTCTACACAAATGAATAACTTTTTGGAAGATAATATAATCAGTTTATATACTAATATTAATAAAAATCTCAAGATAAACTCAACACTCCACTGCAATTATTCATAACGAATTAAGTTAATTTTTTAAATATCGCTAATAAATATACTAGAATATTTATTAGCAATTTTTTCTTCAGCTGCCTTTGAATATATCAATTACAAGTATACATACGTATAAACTAGATGCTAAATACTTTCTCAGAAAGTGCCAATTTTTTCAATACTGCAATTCAATATATAATTCGATAAATAAATCACATAGATAATGTAGGTTCACTCGACTCAAAAATCTAATCAGTCCTAATGCAAGTTTCATGCTAAATCTTTTCTTAAAAAGAAAAAAATTGTTAAAATAATATTACAGAAAAATTACCTTAATAAGAAACAATGAAAAACATAATCGTTCTAAAACATTAGAATGAAGCAAATAAACTCTAAAAATAAATTCATATTCACTGGCATTATTTTACATTTCCCTTGTTTCTCTCCTTGAATTCCCGCGATTACCATCACCACCTCAAGCATAATGGAAAAGCATTTTCATCTATACCCTACATGACCTGTTTTTTTAACATTCAATTTTTGAAAATTTACAACTGTTTTTCAATTGGAGAAGATTAAGGCGCTTTATATATATGCTATTTCATGTATATGCAATGTTATCATATCTATAATATAATTCAAATTACCAATATTTTAAACCAAGTTTGTGACATATGCAATCTCTATATACTTGAGAACTTTAAGGGGATGTCGGAGCTCTAATGACTGTCACGTAAAATCATTGTTTTTGTTAATAGAAATATTCTTCATGTGTAGGCATATCTTACAAAAAGAAGAGAAGACCACCCTCCACAATTCAATAAAGAATGATTATCGCACTTGATAATTGCACTATTTTGCAAAATAAGGCTAAATTTCTGGGAAAAAAAAATAGTTTGCAATGTGTAATAGTCCCATAAGTGTGCAATGTGCTAACAATTCCCGACGACAGGCCGTCGGAACCACGACGCGATGTCCCCACATAACGCAGCCATTCTCGACCGTTAAGGGCATTTGCTCTATACTGCTAAAAGCTGCAAGATCGTCGTAAACACTTTTATATGAATAGGCCATCCAGATTTAATAAAGTTTAAAACGCGGCTTAAAAGCGAAACTTTTAACATCCGTAATCGAATTTCATTAACATCAATAACAGTTAGTCCCTCTTCAAAATAATTAAGATAGGTAAATTCTTCATTCTCGATACAAGTATTCGAGACATTCATTCGGTTCGATAGCATTCGTGACAAACTGTCAGCAGGTTAATTATTTAAGCCTCGCAGATAACGAATCTCAAAATCGTATCCGGTCAGAAAAACCGCTTCTAGCGCTGAACTGTACTGATGGCTCTCAATTCCGGCAACTCCTTAGGACCGAAAATGAAAGTTAGAGGTCTGTGATCAGTTTCGCGGATAAAATGACGCCCATAAATATACTGATCAAATGATATCAACCCGAAGACCAAATCCAAAGCATCACGATCCAGTTGGAAATAGGCGCGCTCAGCTTTTGTCAAAACACGAGACGCAAAGCCACAGGTCTAAAGCTGCCATTAAGTATAGGTAAAATGGGCGAGAGCACCGCAAGGCGTCACAAATAAGCTTTAACAGGAAGCTGCAAACTGTATAATGTATTATTAATACCTTTTTGGGAATAAAAATAATTTTAATTCGGTAATATTTGATGGAGTAAAAAAACACTTAAAATCGCAGCTTATTATCATCGGCTCTAACGCCATTTTTATCGAATTTAAACCTATATGTTGATTCCATCGTTATAATACTATACTTCAATTTTTTCATTCATTAACTGCTTCCGAAAGTCCCTCTTACAATCGGTGGAGGCGTGAGATGAGAGTTCGTTAGAGATCGATTTTTGTCGACGACTCGTCTTGAACTGTTGTTTTTTCTTCCAAAAACTTTTGACGCTCCACAGTAAAAAATTGACGTTGTTGGATTAATGTATTTCGAGCATCCTCAATTTCTTTACGCTGCTTCTCTAGCTTTTCTAAACCTACTCACTAATTCATCCTTATTTTTGTCGGTCATGCTTGGTCGTTTACCTCGTCGCCAATTTTGTAATGTTAGAAATAAAATAGTAGCTTTTTAGTTAAAAAATAAAGGGATTTATTAAAAGTTTAAATACGACTATTAAAAGTATGTCTCACGACCTTTAGTTATTGGTGTTGGGACGAACAATTCTAATATTCAGAAATTATCGCCAAACGTTCAAAAAATCACATTAATAATCTCTAATAAACTATTATAAATTATAAATATACGTTTACCTATCCTATTTAATACTTATAGCACTATAGTTTCGAATAATTCAAATTCAAAATGCTATGACTTATTATATGTATATATGTTATTACGCGATGAAACTGTTATATGATGAAAAGACATATATGACAACACTTCCAATTAATGTTCGAATCAATAATAAATATGTATACTTGTATATCTATAATACCTATATCTGACATTTGTTTATGTTCATCGTATTCGTTGAGACTGAGAAGTGACGAGTGAGGACTACGGCCGACTACCTAATACCTATACCTATACTTATGAAGGCCGAAGGGTCGAGAAACGAGCTCCAATGACTGTCAGTGGCGTCTGCAGTCCGCAATCCGCATAAGCGGCATAACTCATAAGTACAGTCCACGCACATAGAAAACTTTATCGCCGCGCCAGTCGGAGTAGGGGCCGCCGGACTGCTATACAATAGGTAGATATAGGTACCTATTTATATTTTCAGTTTTCAGCGAGAGTCGGGATACGCTCGACGCCGGTGAGTGTAATAGAAGCTGAGTGAAGAATCTATATAAGGTATAAGGAAAAAATTGTCTTATGATTTGCATTGTTATTTGAAACACTTTTTCCTCTTTACTAGTGATAAATGAGGTTATATGTAGGAATCGCGAATGATTATTGCAGAACTCAGTTTGAATTTATTGTACGTATGGTGATCAAAAAATGTTTTCCTTTGTATTGTTTACTGTTATTGTCGAATAATAATTTAATGTGTCGCAACATTAAATGAATTTATTTTGCATAGTTGGAATCGAAATAAAAAGGTCTTACCCAAAAGAATTAAAATTTATGAATATTTTATAATGTGTAGCATTTCTTGAGTAAGTTTTATCTAACAAAGAAAGTAGAATTTTTATGTTGATTATTTTTTATCTTTTATCAACATGGGAGTCACTCATGCATGATGAGCTATCGTCACGTTTTAATAAATAACTTCTCATGTTCAGGTCATACATATTCAACGTCAAACTTGAGGTTGGAATACATCAGAGAGAATTTTTAGTGCTTCTACCATGAAGTTCGTTCTTTCATTTGCTGTACTTGTAACACTTATTAATTTTGGATCAGCATGGCGCAGTTTTCACAGAGGTCGAAAAAGTAATGGTAATCTTGGTGAGCCTCATTTGTCTAAACCATATATTCTACCAGAGGATCAATGGTTTACCCAAAATCTAGATCATTTTAATCCTGCAGATGGTCGAACATGGAAACAGGTGAAGAATAGTCATCAATGGATGTCATATATATTATTAAATATGTATATTTATAAAATTATTGATATTGTGTTTTCTGTTAACAGCGATATTTCATGAACAAAGATTATTACAAGGCAGGTGGACCAATATTTCTTATGATTGGTGGAGAAGGACCAGCTAGCGCTAAATGGATGGTAGAAGGTCAAATGATTGAGTATGCTAAAAAATTTGGAGCTCTATGCTTTTTGTTAGAACATCGATATTATGGAAACAGTCATCCAACCTCGTAAGTTTTGAGAACTAAAAGTATAATTTGTAAATTAATTAATAAAAATTATTTTTCCATAGGGATTTGAGAGTCAAGAATCTTGTGTACTTAAATTCAGAGCAAGCACTTGCTGATTTAGCTTACTTCATTGAAGGCATGAACGTGATTAATCAGATTAATGTAAATGCAAAATGGATTTTGTTTGGAGGTTCATACTCTGGATCATTGGCAGCCTGGATGCGTGCAAAGTATCCTCATCTTGTTCATGCTGCTATGTCAGCTAGTGGTCCCCTGTTGGCAAAGATTGACTTCCAAGGTTAGAAAATTTTATTGTTTTATAGTCCACTGCAAAGCAGAGAATGCAATTCAATTCAGAATTTTAAAAATCATGAAAATAATTCTTATCTGATATATTCTGATTTAGTTTACAAATACTTACTTAGTAAGACATTTTATTTTTTAAATTTCAATAATATTTGTGACAATCAACTTATTCAATAGTAGTTTTATAAGAATCATATAAATACAATTTATCTTATACATTGTTGCAGAATATTATGTTGTGGTTGAGGAGTCTTTAAAAACGTATTCTCAAGCTTGTGTGGATTCACTAGCAGCTGCCATTAGACAAGTGCACATAATGCTACGTCATCCTGTTGGTCAGCAGGGATTGGAAAAATTATTCAAGTAAAAATCTAATTTTTAAAATATTTTTCTTCATCTATATATTTACAAATTTGATATATCTTTCAATATTTTAGCTTCTGTGATCGAATTGATCAAGGAAAAACTACACAGAAAGATATTGCTAATTTATATGAAACTCTTGCCAGTAATTTTGCCGATGTTGTGCAGTATAACAAAGACAATCGCAATGATAGTTCTATCACTATTGATACGGTATGTGATATATTAGTTGATGAAAAGAAGGGTGTTCCAGTTAATAGACTTGCTGAAATAAGCAACATGCTGCTTCAGAAGAATAAAGAAAAATGCCTCGACTATAAATATGATAAAATGATCCAGGAAATGAGAAATATTACATGGGCTGAACAGAAAAATGCCGGAGGTAAAATAAATTTTATTTAAATTTCATAAAACTGAAAAATTTCTATTTTTCTATAAAAAACTTAATGTTTGTTTGTTAGGTCGTCAGTGGACATATCAAACGTGTATAGAATTTGGTTTTTTCCAAACCTCTACTGCAAGACCTTACTTATTTAGTGAGACATTCCCTGTGGAGTTTTTCATTCAGCAATGCGCTGATATCTTCGGCCCAAGGTTTATATTGAGATAGTTTTTAATTTTATTGTACTGAATGTATTGTAAATATTTTATTTTTTACATAACCAATTTGTCTGTATTTAATCTTTATTTAACTATGATACTAAGTACCTTACTCTAGACGGTTATTATATCTTTATTTGAATATTTAATCTTTTTTACAATATATTTATTTTTCAGATTCTTACATACACTCGAGCCAGGTGTGATACGTACAAATACTATTTTTGGTGCTCTGGACTTGCCTAATGTAGTATCAAACGTTGTATTTGTTCACGGAAGTATTGACCCATGGCATGCTCTTGGGATCACCAACTCAACTAATCCAAATGCACCTGCTATTTATATAAATGGTAAATTTTATTTATTATTATATTTTGTTTACCTACTAATCATTAATTTATAATTCTCAACTATAAAAATTAATTTATTCCAGGTACTGCGCATTGTGCAAATGTTTACCCACCATCTAAGAATGATCTACCTCAGTTAGTTAAAGCACGGGAACAGGTGGGACAATTAATTGGTCAGTGGCTTGAACAGGCTTAAGTTCATTCCTAAATATTTTATTATAACAATGGAGGCTGATGATAATTTTACAAAAGTGATAGATCTTAATTTTAAGATATACACCAAAAGTGAATTAACAATTTTTTTGAATCTCTGTAATGTTTATAGCTTTGATAACTTTTTTTAATAATCAAATAAAATTTTATTTATCTTTAAAAAATGGATTACATCAATTCATATATCAATTAAAGTTACTTTTAAATGAAAATTAATTAACTAAAATGTTTTGTTTTATAACGGTATATATTATTTTTATATCCCCTATTCTTATTTTCAAATATAACTTGTTAGTATTCAGAACACTTTTTTGAACGTATTTAGAACACATATTTCTTGGTAAATAAATGCCAAGACTTTTTTTTTTTTTTAAACAATTTAGAGTTAGCTAATAAATTAAGAATTATTAGAATTTGAATAAGACCTATGGTATTGTCTTATGTACTTTCAGTATTTTAAAGTTAAAAATAAATATTTTTATCCTCGTAAAATATGGAAAAAATATAACAAAAGGAATGCACAACGGCGATTTATCTTGATGCTCGTTAAACAAAAACATGTATTGAATAAGTATGTATGCATTTGCACGTAAGAGGAAGCGCTATATCTATGCAGACTGACCTCACCAGTCTTACTAGATATTTATGAGTGAATCTTGATTAAAATATTAAAAATAAATTGTTGAAATATCATTTTAATTGATAGAGTTCATTATATAGATCTCGCAGTAAATAAAACATATTTTCAAAATTCAGAGGCAGAGAAAGTAAAGTGAATTCGAGATATTTTATATCTTATTTATTTCCTAAAATATTTATAATTTATACATATAATACCTATACCTTACATCTCATAGAGTAAGTACATATGTATATGGAGCAAACGCGAAGCTGCTCATCGTCCTAAGAAAGAATCAATAGAAATAAACTGCCGAGGATGGCACTACCATTTGCACTACCATAATTTGCAAAGAATTTTTGTATACAAACAAAAGTGTATAAGTAGGTAAGATTCTAATGATTAATGGATTCGCACAATCATTATATTCCTAAACGTTATTTGCGACGAAGCGCATCGAATTTAATGACACGACAATCGACGATAGTTCAAATCAATCAATAAGAGAACGATAATAATAAGTTTTATTATAATAATATAGCGGTGCCCTTTAAGAGTTATGTAATTACGAAGTCATTTATAAACGTACTTTTGTCGAATTTATTTATTTTTCTCTTAATCTACACAATTTTGTTACTGGAATGGATAACGTCGGCCTCTCCTTGGCACATATACGTGTGCGTTTCAATGATTTAAGTTGGAAGAAGATTGGTTTCGTACGAATAAGGGGAGGCCAAGGTGCCCATAACAGTGTTTTCATAGAAAATTTTCATTCTCTTAAATTATCGTTTTAAGATTTTTTGTTTTTCTAAATAATAAGTTTGTTTGTTTTCATCAATTTGACAATACCATTATCGTTTTTGTAGAAAAATCGACAAAAATCTGGAAAAACATGCGCAGTGTATTTGTATCGTAAGAATAATATAACGTCAGTCCAAATTCGAAAACTCGAAGTAAATCATCGTTGTCAACGTCGGTGAACAAATGTAACAATTAAAAGACTATGAAATACATACATTTTTTTTAGAGTTGAGAAAGATAAGGATTCGTCTATTGATCAATAAGTTTATGCATATACTCTACATTAAAAAGGATCAGCGAAATGTGTATCATATTTTGAATGAAAATCAGAAAAACCAAATAATTACATATTCGTCGTCTCGTCTTTTATCTACGGATAGACAGTAATATTTTACAAAACCGACACTTTTTTATTACCAAACAAACCCTTGGATAATCAGATTTCTTTTTTTTTCTATAATCTTCCAAGAGTATAAAAGGGCAACTTTCGAATCGTGTTCTTTCACTCACATAAATCGCTTAAATGTATACACATGATACACATGATATACATATATATTATATATTTTATATATATAATTAGAGGTATCATAAACTCTCATATATATTATTTACTCTCTGTTTTTTTGGCATGTCGATCGACCAGTCGCGCGTCCAGCGTGTAAAATAATATAAAGGTTACGCGCACACGAAATACAACAAGAGAACGAATAAAAAATTAAAATTGTCCTAAGTGATAATTATAAGATAGAAATAAACGCGATTTGATTCTTACAAAACCTACGGGGGAAAATTCGAGTATTTACACGTGGGGGAGAAGTGGAGAAAGATGATTGTTATATGCATATATCTGGCGACATACATAATAATTATATATTATATTATTTAACAAGAAGAAATAAAAGAGAAAAACGATTCTGTTTAGACGTGCACAGCACAGTAATATAGTGCGGCCACAGAATTGGATAAATAATGCCAAATGGACGCGATGAATTTTGTATATATTATAATATGGAAGATTGTAGCAAAATTCTGGATTCCTGGACTTTTAACTCGGTTTCATTATACAGCTGTGTATAACGAAAGGAAGAGGTCCCGGCATTTCCATATGCGCTTTTCTCGCTTTGATCGAATTTTTGATCCACCATACACCATCGATTCGCAAACTTTCTCAAAAATCCATATATATATATAATTTAGATCAAAGCATAAACACCGGTGTGTCTCTCTCTCTCATCGATCAAAAATAAAAGAAACTGGTATAATAATATCGCCCAGCAGGAGAATCGGTTGACCAGCACATCCCGCCCATAATAAGAATGCAAAAAGAAAAACAATACGCGTCGCAAGTTCACGGCGCACACGATAACAATCCTCAATATCTGTGATGAGCCTGGGAGGACTGATAGGAGGAGTGATGATGGTGATGGTGGTGGTGGTGTCTCTTCTTGTCGGAATTGGCCGCGCTCCCGTTGCTCTTGCTCGCGTATACGTCGCTGACCACGAGTTCCGAGCCGTCGCGCTCGACACTGCCATTAGGTGCCGCGTTCCCATTGCGATAATTATCCCGATAGCCAGGCTCGTCGAGGGTCTCTTTACGTCTGAGGGGCGCGTGATTCGCACCATTGGCAGGGACCTTCTGGCCCGTAGCCGACTCGTGCAGATTCTCCCAGGCTTGGCGATAGTAACGATTCAGACCGCCACGGCTACCGGACGAGCCGCTGTCGAAGCTCGCTACGGTGTTGCAGTCGGGCGAGGCTCGGTGCCGGTAGTGCTTGCCCCCTCGGCCGCGATTCCTACAAAAGTACAGGTGGATTAGACGAGGTTTTATTTATCGAGCTATGGTGAGCTATGCGCGTGGAATTGAGAGTTTCGGTGAACCAAGATATGCCTTGATTAGCCAATAATGGTTATCTTGGGTAGAAGTAAAGTTTTTTCAAATGTTGATCAAAGCCACGACAAAATTGCTCGAGATAACCATTATTATAAACAATTCAAATTTGGATAATATTTAAAGATTGATATTTCATCAATTGTCTCTCAATACTCTTCACGCGCATATTCCAACCTGTATTCAAAATAAATTTCAATTGTCAGAAGCACTTTATTAAAGTGACATACCAAAATTTATAGAAAAAATCGTCGAATAACTATAACAATCGAAAAATTTGAAAATGAACGGTAACTCAAATCGATTATTGCTAAACGATTCCTCGAATCGACAATTTTTTCTATAATTAAAAAGAAATCGTAGATCTCGGTTGAAGAATTCCGTATAATGGTATGCATTTCCAGGTGCGACCACAAGCCGCACTTCCGCGTACAATTCACCACCTGAATTACAAAAGAAAAGTCCACAGACTGTTCGAGTGCACAATCGGAGGTACTTCAACCGAGATTACAATATTGCGCGAGTCTCGTAATCACGCTAAAATCGTTCAACGAGACGAGGATGTACATTATACAAAACATATATATTTGCCATCAACCGCAAAAACACATAAACCACAATATAAATAGAAAAAATCTACGTTTTGTGCGATATTGTAAAGTTTTGCGTGACATACCTACAACAGTCGTTGTAGTGTTGCTGCTGACTAATATTGTGTTCTACAGCTTCTACACGTGTCTTATAGTGCTTTTGATGCTGTGTGACATATCAAACGGAGGTGCGAACAACGTGAGACCAGAGTTTCGAGAAGTATAGGAGGCAAGAGAATTATGCGAGAGGTGTATAAGTGCATTTCGCCGTGATTGCGCTTTTTTCAGTTTATCCGTCATTTTGATCGTTTTGAAAAAAGTCGTGAAAAATACGTCATTATTTTCAATCTTGTCAGGATTTTGTTTTAATGCTCAGTTGATTCCAATGATTAATTATTATCCATTTCATATAATTATCTATTACGTCCCATTTTTTTTATTCACTACAAAAGAAAACTGTTTATTGTTCCGTGTAAAAAATCAACAATAAAAACCCAATAGAAACCTTTAACAATCAGTAATTAAAAGGAGGTCGATGAAACGCTAAAAAATTATTCTGCATGGCTGCGCAACTCCGTCGATGAAACAAGAAATAAAAAATCCCCATAAATTAAATCGATCGACATCGTACCACAAAAAAAAGTGAACCCACCCACACACCGTGCAACAAAATAGAGACTGCAGTGTCAAAGAAAGAAACAGCACAGGTGCGTCTGGTCGAAGCGTAAATAAAAATTGCATTTTCGTGTGATACATATATACTATATATAAGAAAGTGCAGGTAATTGTGCTGGATAATAGTGAGCTTTGATTGATAATGCCGTTGCTAATCGGGCGATATATTGTAAAGCACGTTACCTTGACTAGTTTTATTTATTGCGGCCGCGCGAGGGTGGGCGCATCGTCGTATGTTTTTTTGTTTTTATTAATGTGGCGTCGTCTCGCGGGGAGAGACGGTCGACGAGACTGTTTTTTATGCGCGCGTGTGATATGCGCGTGGTCCATAGCGAGATATACGTATACTCTCTCACTCTTTCTCTTTCACTTGCGTCTCCCTTTGTCTCTCTCTCGCTCTCACTCTCTCTCTTTCTCTCTCTTTCGCTTTTTGTTTTTAATAATCCCTAGACAAACGAGTTTTTGTTTTTACAGATAAGACTATATAATTTATCATTATGCTAATGGTGAGACTTGCGTCGAGTTTAAGTTAACGTGCAGTGCGGATGTATGTAGTAATTTATTTGCTTATTTTTTTTTTTTGTTTTTTCCATCAATTTCAACGGTTATGGATGCTGAAATTGAAGGGTGCGCTAAGAAAATCATGAGTCTTGTATTAATAGAGTATATATTTACATTATCGTTAATTATAAGGTTGTTTATACAATTTTGTGCTAGAATTCGATAATTTTCACGATTTTAAAGCCGATCGTAGTTTGATTGCCGATCTTTCGTTTTCTTACTTATACTTAAACTAATTTCATATAGTAGTAATAATACAAAAAATACTAAGCTACTTTGTTCGCGGCAAGATTTACTTAGCAAATTCAGTTGTAACACGAAATTTGTAAATGTGTATAAAAATATCTTATAGCTTTACGTTGGTATCGTATAAAAAAGAAGTTATAGGAACTATCAAGTGTTTACACGTCGTCGATCGATGAGCAATTGCGTTAGTTCTCGAAAATAATCCGTGTTTATTCGTCGTATCAAAAGATGGCACAACAATTTTATTCATCATGAGCACTTCAATTTCAATATAGCTCGAAATTCAACTTATCGTATAGAACAGTATATAAATAAAAATATATATATTTAAAAAAAGAATACTATCGACCGATTGGCAAGAGAATCTAAGCTCACGCGCGCTCTACATTTACAATTGACGAAAAAAAAAAGTGTGGGTAAACTCGAATGGCTACGCGCAGAAATATCGGTAACTATCGCGCTCTATATGACACACGTCTATATTAATACGGCGAGAGAGAAAAGCAGAGAGCTTATAAAATAAGGAGAGGAGCAAGAAAGAGAAAGAGCGTGTGATGTGCAAACGAGGAGGAAGGAGGCAGGCATAAGAGCAGGTACAAGGGAGTAAGGAAGGCGTCAGAGGGAGGGATTCGAAAAGTATCCAGCACGATGGGCGGCGGACAAGCCAAACGAGTAGGGATGATCGGTAGGATGGCGGCGAGCCGTGAGGTCGCGACGCCCCAAGTGCTGGTCGGGGAAGGGCAGCGCGAGGAGCGTGTACCAGCGCGAGGGCATACCCCCGGAGTCGGGTAGACCGCCTCCTCCTCCTCCTCCTCCCCTGCCGCCCGCGAGCGCGCCACCCTCGCCGCCGCCGCCGCCGCCTCTGGTGTGCGAGCAGCTGATCCCGCCGCCGCCCAGGCCTGCACCGCGGCGACGAGCTCTGCTGTACGGGTCGCCGACGACGCCCAGGTTGGCCCCGAAGCCGCCGCCGCCGCCGCTGCCACCGCTAGACGATCATCCCGACCGGTTCGTTGGTTGCAGGATGGTTTTGAATATTGTTGGGGAGAGACACGGGCGGGTGGTGGTGGTGATGCCGGGGGGGAGGGACAGAGATTATTCGTTCATTAGTATCGCTCATCAGCGTGAGTCTTTCGTTTTTTTTTTTTTTTTTTCAAGCGATCGAGCTTTATCGATTTTTTTCATTGACAACTTTTACTGAACTACTGCTTTTTTTTTCGTTATTGTTCATTCATTATTCGACCGCAAATGATAGTTCAAATTAAACTCAAGATCTGTGAATATTTCAAATTTAAGTATGTAGTGTTTCCTAACAGCGTGCGCAAAGTATCACTTTATCGCACGTGTGCACAAAAGTAGTACTTTCCGCCCGCGTGCACAAAAGTAGTACTTTCCGCACGCTGTTAGGGAAAACAAAATAGGCTACACGTGTGCAAAAATGATTCTCGCGCTTGTCGTTTTTCTGCCCGAACGAAGCGAGAAAATCCGACTCGTGCAGAAATCACCTTTTCTGTGCACTTATAGCGTAATGTATTATTCTACTGAATTCAAATGAATACAAGTGCTGTAAACGAGACTGTTATGCTCTTGTGCATTTTTATAAATTAAATTCCAAATAATTAATGATCAATCGATCGGTTTCTTTAGCAAGGTGCGGTGCATCGGATTAAAATCGATAAAGCAGAATTCTTCCATCCTTCTAAACTACTTTTTTTTTAATAATGTTTTTAGCATAAAGGAACAGATATCGAAGACTTTCAGTGCACAATCCATCCACAAAAAATTGCTTCAGTAAACTACTAAAACGGAACATATAATTCGTTGAAATTGTGCAACGAAAGCTACGAGGAACAACAAAAAAAACATCTAGTTCGCGTGCACCCCCGACACAGCCATACACAAAAATAAACACGACAAATGCATACAGATATATAGAATGAAACAATAGATGAAGGATTGTATATATGATCCTCAAACCTGCTTCGATTCACAATACAAAGCAGCAAAAAGCAAACGAACACTCAACGTTAACGATCAACATCAAAACTAGTATACAATCAACATGGAAACGTTAAATTAACAATGTAACAGCAACACAACATTGACGTCGGGGGGGTTAAAGGGGGTTTGGGGGGGAGGGGTTTAGGAGAAATACAGTAACAAACACATATATATAATAATGACGCGAGTAATTGACGTATGATATACAGAGGAGAGTGCGACGACGATAGAGCGTGTGTGCATTACGTGGACAATGTGTTGGAAGGAGCGAGTGTTTACCTGCGTATGAGAATGACGACGGTGGTGATGACGGCTGCGAGAAAGACGAAGCCACCGAACACACCCAGAGCGATCACCGCGCCGAGATTGAGTTTGGCTTGGTGGGCACCCGGTTGATCGGCTCTATTAATCCTGTACGGGCCGTTCGGCTCCGGTACACCTGCGCCTATCTCCGTGTGCGCGTTGTCCACTCCGCTGCCTGATATTTCATTGTCCTGATGGTCACGTTATACATACATGAGTATAATTCAATATACAACGTGGCAAGAGTCCAAGTGTAGAAAGAAAAAAAAAAAAGAAAGGCGTACCTGAGGATGATCGATGACCTCGTCCTTGGGTATAAGGGGGCTACGTTCGCTCGAGCTCGCCGGTCTCTGCAATCCTATGCTCGGCCTCTTCTGCACCGTCTCCTGTACCGTAGCGGGTTGTTCAGCCAGTTCCGGCTGATGGGGCTGCTGATGCTGCTGCTTGACTCTCTGGCTCGGTTGGGATCGTTGGGTCGTGGTGGTCGATGTGCTGGTCAGTACCGGTGCCGCGGTCGTCGTCGTACGCACTCGCGTCGCCAGGAAGGGACGTCCACGTGTACTCGATGGTCGTGCCGTTGCCTTTGGTACCGGAGCCGCTGTGTTGTACACGTGGCTTTGCTCCTCTGCGAAATTTATATATATATATATGAGTATATGCTTTTCATGCGGATGAATCGAGTTCGTTGAAGGAAGAGGAGCATGCATGTGTTATGCTGTTATGCGTAAAGAAGGCATGGCGTGTGTGTAGAGGTATAATAGCTCGTTAATGCATGAGCGGATGCGTTAACTGTTGAATCAGTGGTAACGCGCCGTGTCTTGCCTGGCCATAAGAAGATATTCAATTCATTATATTTTTCATAGATATAACGCTACCTTATTTTCTCGCTACAAATAAAGATGATGCTAAAGGCTTGAAAATTGTCATTCGCAAACAGTTAAAGAAGATTCGACCATGTAGGATGCAAAAGAGAGCACATAGCGATAGAAGAAGCATAGAAGACGATGTACCAGAGCAAGTGGGCGCGGCTCGGTCGTAAGAGCCAGTGGGCAAGCAGAGTAGCTGTCGATTGCCGGTAAGCCGGTAGCCCTTGTCGCAGGTGTAGGTGACTATGCTGCCGACGAATAGGCTCCTGTTGGTCCCATTGCTCGTAGCCTTGCTCGTCACGTCCTCGATGTCGATCTCGTCGATCTGTATCTGACTGTGGGCAACGACAGCCGGGGGATCGCATCTTATCGGCTCGCATCGTGGTGGTGGACCATTCCAGCGCTCGTCGATGTCGCACGTTAGTCTCGCTCGACCTGTCCGCGTATGTAGATGTATTATTTATCATGTGGAGGTTGGGAAGTCGCTTATTCGAGTGCGACAGAGTTTAATATGTATCGATTGTATCTCTGATCTGAGTGTTTACGCTTTTTCAATGAGCTATTGTAGTGTGGTATATGAGCTATTGTACACGAGGAAAAGTTATTTTGGTTGCGTCACTTTGCCCCTGCGGCTTTGGAGAACGTCGACGCTTATCCGCAAAATCGTGCGGTAATGACAATAATTTTTCCTCGGAAAATAGTGCCATTAGTATCCAATGTACAACGACCATTTTTTCCGAAAGTGTAAATACTCACGGCCGGTAAATGTAAAATGGAATAGAGAATAAGAAAAATCAGTTAATGCGCTGCAATCTAAATCCATTTCAGAAATCGGCTCGTTCGTTTATTCTTTTTTTTTGGGGGGGGGGGGGAGGTTTCTTAAGGTTTTGCAAGATAGCACAGAAAATCTCACCAGTCATTTCGAAGCCCTCCTCGCACGTGTAGAGCACTTGGCTGAGGTAAGTGACCGTGTTGTTGATTAGAGTATATCCGCCGTGTTTTATGCCCGCTGGATATCCGCACTCGATACCTGCGTCGTCGTAGAGAGGGACGAGGAAAAAGAAAAAAGAAAAACTTGAGCGGTTGAAACGAAGCAAATCACTCCGCAGACTCGCGAGATAGACGCAGTCGAACTAATGAATTATTTTCGAGCAATGCACTCGCGCAACGTTTGCCAAAAGGAAATGGAAAAGTTGAAAAAAAGAGAAGAAGGAAACAGCGTGTGTCGAAAGTTCGCGCACACTGTATCCTTACATATCTATTTGTACGTTTTACTTTCACTTTTTTTTCTCTCTCTCTCCATGCAAATGAATGTACAAATGGAGCAGAGATATAGCATAGACACACATTTTTACGTCGAGAGTACACAAATAATAAGTTATTATTACATATGTACAAAAAAAAATCGAAACGTGTAACAAAGCAGGAAGACATATATGTACTTTATATAATTGTTAACAACGCAAAAATAAACATTTCGTTTAGAAAGAAAGTTCATAATCTTCGTACTTGATAGAAAAATAAAAAAAAAAACGTACTATGAAAGCTTAATTGAAGATTAAGTCTTTCAGCACTCGACATACATCTACTTAAAATTCAATTTTTTCGTTCGCTGCAAACGATCGTAATAAATGTTTGTACGAAATTACCATAAGAAGTATGAAAAATAAGACAGGAGACTCACTTTTGCACACGGGCGGGAATTCGTTGTAGAATCCAGTATCGAGACAAGTTCTCGTGGCAGGTCCAATGAGTAGACTACCCGTGTCGCAGGTGTAATCCACAGTCGTACCGACCTGATAGTTTCGGGACGAGTCCTTGCTAGTCGCTGGACTCGTCACCGACATCGTCGAATTGGGTGGCTGCTCCGGTCGACCACAGGCTCGCGGCTCTACGGATAAACAAAGTCCAAGCGTTTTTATAATCAACATCCCTCACTCGCCATTCTTATAAACTATCCGCGAGCTAGTCTCGCTCGGACAATTTTAATGCTTTATGTACGTTACAGCCACTATACATTTCGCTGGTATAGAAAGTTTATGGTTACTGTTTTTGCGTGAATTCACCCGGCCGATATGAAGAATATCTCTATAGTCTGCTATAATGATATATATTTATATCCTCGCTACATAATAATGAATGTTTTCATTGCGACTTGTAAAAGTATCGGGTAGTAAAGGAATCTCCGTACCGTCATAGAGATTAAAACGAAAATTAATCCTTATACATATTATAAGCAACGGTTACAAAAGATGTTCACTCATAGCTCTTTAATGCTCAACCGATACTGTACGCGTACATGTGGACCGCTTCCGCGGCTCGTATACATTAAAAGAGCAGCTAATGTAACTGTAAACAGGTAAGTATCACCGGGGCGTATATATCGTATAATATGGGATCGGAAAAGGTCCGATATTTCGCAATAATATTAATATTATATTGCGCTCGTAAAGCTCGGCTTTACGAGTCTCTCTCTAACCTCGCGTGCGTATATAACAACCGCCGCGTACCTCATTCGTCGTCCCCGAGAGTTGACATTAAAATCGCCTGCAGAGAAATAATACTCACGATGTTGGCAAATGTAGTTGAGTCTAGCTGTGCAGGGGGTATCGGACCAGAGCCACCCGCGGCTACCGTCGTATCTCGCGCAGTCCTCTTCCGTTCCCTGTGGCAGACTCCAGAACGATACGGATATCTCGTCACCGCTACCGGTCCATCTCCAAACTGTGCGGTCCTTCTGGTCCCTCACTGCGCCCATCCAGTACTGGCTCGACGTGTCGCTCCTGTACATACGTTTTATCAATGCCTGTGATTTATCGAGAGGCGCGTGTCGATTTCGCGTATATGCGAATGTGTTTGTGAAAACATTATGCCCCGAATCTTTGCTGTTTATCGGATATATGTACAAAAGCGAGAGGTATATTCAGTTTTACTTTCAAATTCCGTGTTAATAGCGTCGAACACCCGGGTGTTAGACTACGTGCGGTCTTTTAGAAAATTATACACATGCCGCTTTAAAAATACTTTAACTATTTAAAAGAAACGTTTACTTTTGTACTTGGTTACCAATCGTTTCTAGATGTGAAATCCGCAGCGAAAGCGTGTAATTGATTTATTTCGATAAACAAATATAATGTCACTATTCGACAAAATCACCAAGAGCTCATCCTCTTTCGTCGAGGTATCCTACCTGTGCCGTCTCCACAGTTCCCAGGATATGAATCCTTGAAGGGCGGGATTGCTCTCGTCCACGAGTGTCCCACCGCGAGCGCGACAGAAGGCCAAGGCATCCCGGAACGATTGGGGCTGACGATTGTAGAATATGTAGCATTTGCCGTTGTACGTTGCCGTAGAGCCTGGCGGCTGGTCACGGAATTGCGGGCATCGCTCGATCGGTAGTGCCTATACGTCACGAAAATCAATGGAAATGGTTATATTGTATCAAGATACAGTTTTGTAGAAAATTAATCTGTATACATATAAATTTATTTACTGTAATTGAAGTATTTCTTTTATAAAAAAATATAATAATTAATTGTTACTTAAATATTTCTGACGTAATGAAAGAAATGCAATTTGTGTGAAAATAAAGAACTTTAACGATCGTCGTCAACCAAACCTTTATTTTCATTAAAAAACGAGTTGCTGACATTTCAGGTGTTTTACTCTTATTACATCCGCTTTTGAAAGCAAGCAATAAAAAGGTTTAACGTGGAATAAGTCAAGTCGCAATCTCGAGTCATATCTTTTCCGAGTTTATCTTCTTTATTATCTTCATTCGTGGACTCGTAAAAATTAAGACATCCAAAACATCAGCTACTCACCAAAACACTTCTACACACAATCATTCGAATCCACACATATTCGTCCTAATCAGCATACAATCGAATCATTCAAAGCGTATAATACTAACTTGATCGGTATAGACGAAGGCCTCGCAGAGCGACAGCTGAACGGGGAAGGGCGTCTGGGACGCGGCCTCCAGGTGCACGGATACGAAAGCCCCAGGCATCGGTGGATTGCAGGGCAGGAAGAGCGGCTGTCCCTCCTCTAATGGTCCGGTGAACCGATTGCAGATAGGATTGGTACCCAAGTCAGGCCGATTGTTACCCACACGCACGACTATCGTGCCCGGCAGTCCATCACCTGCAACCACATCGCAAACGGATTATTGCAACCTTTTTTTGCCACGGCTAAAAGCTCCTGAGAATGGAATAGCTAATAAAACTCTGGCATTCCGATCTGATATATAGCGATGAAGTAATATAAGCCGCGAAATTTACTTCGCGTGTCGCAGTCACATACTGTACAGCGTTCTTTTAGCACCGAATACGGAAGAGGGAGGAGAAAAAAGACACTCGTAAATACGCGGGTGTACAGCCGATCGAGAAACAATTCCTTGCACGTTAAGTGCAGTTGGGAGACCCCGGCGCATAAACCTGTCGCTCTTTCGTTCCGCGGTGTGTGACTCGTACACAAGCCCATTGCGAACTATCAACCTGAACGACAGTAGCGAGAGAGTGAGAATTGGGCAACTCGCTCGTAAAACGTAAATTTCATTCTTCTCGCGAGACGCGCATTTGTATCCAAGAAGTCGTGAAATACGTATACGATATATACGTTTCTCGCTCCCTTTCCTCGCACTTGCACGGGGACTACGTGACATAACTGCACCCGACACGACACACGTACGCCCATATACTTTTCTCTCTACGTCTCTATGACACATTCGTATCGTCTTATGTCACTAGCACAGCCAAGATACTTTGATGTACCGTATATATAATGGCATCGCGATGCACATGGCGAAATAAAACTTTTTCTTCTTCTTCTTCTTCTTCTTCTTCTGTCTGTGTACCGCGAAAGGCTTTTACTTGCTAATTTTCACACGAGGAAGCTTATTGTCTCGGTAAGCTATTGTCGGTAGAACGATATACTGCAAATAGAATAGAGTTGATTTACGATTGACAGCTGAGACTGTCTTTTTTTCGATTTTTCGCTGAACTGCAGTTTCGTAAATCGGGATGGGGGAGGGGTAATTTATCGCGGCCAATTTTAAAATGCCATAAATTGTAATGCGCTGTGCGAGAGTTTGAAAGAAATTATTTTGGATAAGCAAGCAGTTTTTTTAGCCGCTCGCGGAATGGGACGTTTGCGCGCAAGGATAAATAGACCGCACGAATTTGCTGATAAAGTACATGAACAAATTCAAGATTATCGTTTGCTTAGCTCACACGCGAGTTGCGCAATACACTGCACCAATAGTCGAGTTTCCAGCAACTTTCTTTCCTCAATAAAACACTTTGAAAAAGAACCCCCCCCCCCCCCCCCCCCCC
>UELV01094344.1:0-22660 GCA_900490015.1 Megastigmus stigmatizans | reverse complement strand
CCCCCCCCCCCCTCCCCAGATCTCTCATCTCGAAAAAAAAAGCCTTGGATGCACATCGCAACGTAAGTCAGGCGAGGTTGCAGCAGCAGAAAAAGCGAGTCGCGCAGTAGATGTAAATGGAACAGCATGCGGCGCGCGGCTGTAATTAAAAATTTTAGCGCCGCGTCCTCTTTCTCTAATTTATCGTTATATTGTGCCGCGACTCGTCGTCGCGCTAGAAGCTGAACTCTCGCCATCATCCTCATTGCCATTCTTATTAAGACTCGCGCGCGGGCCAATTACGTCGGCCGGTCACGATTTCAATGAGAATATCATCGCGCAGCTACTCTTTTTATATTACACGCTTCCGAAAAAACAAGGAAAAAAGGCCAAGAGAGTCTACTCGAGGGTTGACACCGTTGAATTTGCATAAGAAGAGCGCGGCATTTTTCACGCTTACGAAATTCAGCTGTGTTTTCGAGCCTCGGTCGCGATTCCGAAAGTGCACACAGGTGGTGTAATGGATGTTTGAAGAGCCTGTATATACGGAATCTCTTTTTTTCCGACCTCTTTTACGAGCTGCTGCCACACGACGTTTCACCTTCTGAAGTCGCGCTCTGCCTCAAACGTAGTACTACAGGCGACAAACGCTCTTTACGGGTTAAACGTAAGATGATTTGTTTCTGGGAAAGACGTTGCATCACGGATTTTCCATTCGGCAGTGCGCGCATATTCGATTAATACAATACAGGCTGTAAAACACAATCGAGACGTTCCGCTGATGCACAATTTTGCCTTTCGATACTTACGCTGAAATACATATATTATAATATCTACCGCTGCGTAATACCATTAGATCCGCGGAGAAAAGACAAACAAAAAAAAAAAGAAGCTATACTCGCTGCACTCTAAAACGAAAATTGCACACATCTTAATGGGCGATAAACTTTCGAAATTTAATTTTCGTCCGGCGCATAAATCAAACAACACCGCGCTCAATGTAATATATACACACACGTAGACTGCTGCAAAGGAACTATCGTACATCTAAAAGTACATACAATTCGCACGGCTGACGGTGTCTTTTAACAAACTACAACTCGGCGCCACCATCACGCCAAATCGTTTCGACGTAAACGCGCCATCCAATTATACTGTACACATCGTCCGAATCTAGCCTGTGTGTATAATATCGCCGAAATTACAGACCGCCCCCTAATAGACAACCTCCACGAAGCCGAATGAAAGAGAGAAAAAGAATAAGGCATGCAGTGCACAGCGCGACAATCGGCGTCGTAACAGCTCGCGCTGCTTTAAGAAAAAGCACACGGTCCCACACGAATTTTCGACAACTGACGAAATCTCTCGGTACAATTAGCGGCGCGCGCAAGAGGTCCTCGAGTGTGTAAAACGGCATTATAGGCATGCACCGTCTACGGCTGACGCGGACTCGAGCTTTCACTCGAGCGATTCTCCTAAAGAAAGAAAGGAGAGACAGAGAGAGAAAGAGAAAAAATAGAATGAAGGAGCTGGAAATAAGAGAGACTCTCTATGTGTGTGTGTGTGAGTGTACGCTTGCGCGCGAAAGAGAGGAAAGATAGCATCATCTCGCGGAGAGGCGAGCAGCTCGCGTTGCCCAAGTACCACGTCTCCTGACCCACTTGCCGTCTCAGCTGTGACCGGCCTTTAGCTTCTTACTTCTACACGGGCCGGCCACTCGCCTCTCTCTCTCTCTCTCTCTCTCTCTCTCTCTCAATGTGCGAGCGAGTCGCGCTTCTGAACTCGATTTTTCACGCGACGAGCGAACAGTTTGGAATAATGCGACCTCTGCACGCGGACCTAACTTTTTCGCCAAACTTCTCGTCTTTGGAAAATTTCGATTCGACTTGCGCCGATTGCGATGGTATATAAGCTAAGAAAAACCAGAAAGAGATAAACACAGGTAGCTTAAACAAAGGAATTAAATCTCCGGCGCTGAGGTGCGCAGAGGGCTTTAAAACTCGGTATATATATATATGTGTACAGTCTCTTGAGTGCTTAATCTGCGGCGCGCGAGCGTAAAAGATAAATGGGAAAGCAAAGAGGAATCGCTTGTTGCTGAAACAATGCCAACCTCTTAAGAATACGTCTCCCTCTCACTCGAGTATATACATACTTTGAAATTTAAAGAAGCTCACCGCTCCGGGAATCAGTCTGATGCTGCACTCTTTTACCTGCAGCTGCTCCACAATTTCATCAAGAGAATTTCAAGAATTCGCGCGCAAAGATCGAAAAAGGAAATGAAAAGAAAATTAATAATTTAATCGAGAGAGGATAAATTTTCGCGGTGCGGAGTTTATTATTATCCGTTGGTATAGGTATATTAGGCCCATTGAGCGTGGCACCATATACTCACGTGCTATTTTGCGCGCGGCGCGAGAGATCATTATAACAGTATATTTTTGTGTGCGTATATGTGTTGAATTAATAGCGAGGCGAAACGGTATTAAGCGTCGAGAAAACGGATTTATTATTTTCCACTATATGCTCGTGCGCTATAATGGCATGAAATTCACTATATGCGGAGAGTCCAACCCGTACCTCGCTTTATCTACTTACGCCAATTCATTCGCGTTCTAATCCTATTATATACGCGTAAACGACTTCGACTCGATAGTCCGTCAAAAAATAAATAGCTGAAATACTCCGGTGCACGTACGCAGGAGAAGAAAGTCGTGCATTGACTTCACCGCGTTTATATATATACCTACCGCACACACACATATACGTCCGCGTGCACATGTAAAGGTCATCCGTTGAGGAGATTTTCACCTCCGCGAGCTAAGCGCGTATGTGGCTATATGTGCCTTTCAGACGTTCCTCCTGACCTCGATATTACAGACCGAGAGAGCCATCGATTCTTAGGTCTTTCAACTCCCGACTTCCGTTTTCTCCAAATGCTCCCGCGAGCTAAGAGAATGCACCAGACTCCAGGCCTTTTTTATCGCGATATATATAGTAGTGATTGAAATCTTTTCTGTCGCTGTCGCAAAATTTTACTGAATTACAAGTAAAACTAATATTGTTGTTTGATAGGTAAAATTAATGTAAATAGGTATTTTAGTTGGATAATATACTATACACTACGTTATAAATATAAAATGAGTTAATGCTATACTGTTCTTTTTATAATATACTGCGCTTCATTATTACTATGCTGTACACTATACTTCCGCCATTTAAAAATGTTACATAAATAATTATTGTCATTGGTACTTAAAATTGCTCTTAAAGCGCTCTAAAAGAAAAGTCAAAATGGTTTAGTTCGCAATTTGACGAGGGATAAAATAAAAATCGGAAAAAAATAGCAGAACTTTCACCTTACGAAATAATTTAAAGACCCTTGGCGTATCAAAAAGCCTGTAAGCGATAATCAGACCAAAATGTTATGCTCTGCTGCTCTGAAGCTCAAGGAAACTAAAGAGGTAAATAGAATCTTGACGTGTTCCTTAGTTACTCGAGTTTATAATGCATTGTAGAAGAAAGGAATAACATTTCAGAGGCCACTATAATTGTATATAAAGTAAAATATTCCGATTTGAACGGGACTTTTTATAAACACGATTGTCTGTCTAATTATTTTTAATGATAATTATGTAGTTGATAATAAAATTTTAGACTTCATAAAGTTTAATATAAATTTTAAGATGAAGTGTCAATGAACTTTCTTGTTCAGATAATTCTATAAAAGAAATGAAAGTAAATTACTTCATCAGATATTAATAGTACTTTACATAAGAGTTTTTAGCAACAAATTAATTTTGTTTATATATTCAATATTAAGCAATTGTTCTCATCATAACAGTGTCGTTAAATTCTTTTGAAATTTAAAAACTCTGATAACTAATTTATGAAACACGGATATACAAACCAACCTGCAGCTATCCAATTAGAATTCTTAATTCTTTCATCTCATCAATGACTCAAAATCCAAAATAATCATTCCGTTAGATTTAAAAGAATGTTCGAACTTTATCCAACAGCGCAACACTCGGGCAAGAAAGCTCACTGGCTCCTTTCTCAAAATTTAAATGCGAGGAAAAAAAATCCGCACGAGTTGTACCGTGGACTTTAAAACTGAAAAGTGGCAGTCTCGCACTATAAATCTAGTTTTCGTCTTTGATTTACGACCATTACAAAACTCGCGCTAGAACCGCCTTCACGGTTTCCCTTTCCTTCGAAAACGTTCCCAGGTGCAATCTCCAACATACACACATGCGCGCATTAATGAACCTAGCTTATCCGCCCAAAAACGATAACTGCAGCAACGCAACTGCACCGAAAAAAAAACGCCAGTTTTATCTAAAAATACAATCTCAGGCTGCTGCTGGTCGAAATCTCAGATCGTGAAAATTCACCCGTAGGGCGAGCGCGTAAAATCCGCTTCCTCTGCACAGCTCGGAAAAAAAAATAAGAAACATACGCATAAAGAGAGAAAGAACCTACTGCCGACTGACCTAAAAAAAAAAAAAAAAAAAAAGAAACGACCAGGTAAAAAGAGAAAAAAAGGAGCTTGGGCTAGCGTAAAAGGGGGGGAAGATAAGATATATCAAAAGTAGCTTCCGGCTGCGCTAAGCGCGAGCCTCGAATATTTGTCTCTCGAGGATCTCGTATATATAGACGCGCGCGGACGCGTGCAGTCTACGCGGCATATATAACACGCCCACGGATTCGCAGATTTATTATCCCGATATATCTCGGCGGCTCGCTCGCTCGCGACTAAATAGACGCGCGTACCTATACGATGTGCGCGCGGCTCGCACTTCTCCTTTTGCGATTTATGCTTACCAATAACGTTATCGAAACTTGTTATTAGTATTTCGCTGCGTATGTGTGTTTATTTATGAGTTATATATATTACTTATATGTATACATTGAAATAATAGTGGCAGTGATAATAAGTATGTCGGTAGACTAACTAGTGGAAAACGAGCAAATTAAAAGGATGTGTAGTAATGAATGTCAATGACACCTGATTGCAATGTATATGTACTAGTGTCGCTTGAGTTTAATTTTTTTTAAACTTATCATTAAGTGCTTACTGTTTACATAGGCTTGCAAAGGCTAAAATGGTTTCAAGTTCGTAATGAAGGATGCCCTATATATAGGTGATGCTTGGTTAATTTCTACATAAATTTAAAAATATCTTTTTATGTTCGTTGAATTTGCACATGCTGGATGAGAAAAATTAAAGTTGCATAAATGTTTTTGTCACATAATTTTAATAATTCTTATTTAAATGAATTTTTTGAAATCCAATTTCACTCAAATACCATAATAGTCTCGTTGATTACATATATAGATACTTCATATTCATTAATATTTATTTTCGTACAAAAAGAGTTGAAGCCAAAAAATATTTACAATATTCGAGACTAACATATTTATTAGTATATGTGTGTGCGTTTATGTGTGTGCGTGTTAGTATATTTTGCGATCGCAGCGGCGTATGGAAGTGCATTGCGCTATGTCGATTTAAATTGACGCTGATTTGTTGTTGCAGCCGCGCGCCGATGGTCATTTATTTTACATATATCTATAACTATTTAAATAGCGACTAGATGATTCTTTCTTTAATTCCTTAATGTTTGTTTAACGACGTTTTGAAAGTTTTTTTTTTTTTGGTTTTCGTACTCTTAGGAGCTGGAGAACACTTATTAGAAACAGTTTTAAATGTGAAAGATTTTGAAGTTGTGAAAGAATATGTTGGAAATTGCTTTCGAATAAAGTTTAAACGGAATTTTCTCGAAATGGCTATTTCATAATTGGGTGGTTAAATATCCCTGTTATTTTACAGTCGTAATCTACTCCAACTTTTTAAACTTTTTTAAATTCGGAAAATTTATTATTACTTTTCCGTAAATTTTATGCCCGCAAATGGTAGTACTATATAAAACATTTTTTTCCCATTAATATGTACACATGTAGTAACGATTAATTAAAAAAAAATGAAATCTCCAATTCTAATTAAATATTTCCGTTCGAGCGTTATTTATCATGAAAAAGATTGAATAAAGTGAAAGAATATTTAAATACGCGAAGCTATTCAAACTTTCATAGACGCGTTTGATATACTCCAATCGTAATCTCGCGTTACTTTCATCGTGATACTCAAAGCATAATATTAAAATATTATCAATTATATTTTTTACGTCAGAGAGATGAAGTGGCAGCTGAAGAGTGAATTTCTGAATTTAATTACACGCGCACACGAAAGTCTCGGACTGATGCTAAAGATAATTTTCACGTTATAACCATTGGTCTTTTACCTATACGTTAATAATCAGCTGTTGCATCGTATATCGTTTAATACCTCGTCATCCAAACTTAAACAATTATTTGAACGTTTCTTTTTTTTTCTTCTTGTTTGCAACATTTGCATGTGCAGTCGAGCGTCGATAAGTGGTGAAACGCGTTAAGTCTTTTCGTCAATTGCTAAATAAATAAATCTGGAAAGAAAGTTTTCCACGGCATCTAAAGTATTTAATAAATACCGATGATATTTTTTTTCTTTTTTGCGATATTAATAAAAGTGTTTGACGATCAAACGTATACATAAAGTTGAATTAGCGGAATGGATATGTGAGATATTTTGAAAGTTAAAAAGAAGAAAATTGTCTACCGAGTGGCTAATTAGTTAGATGATTTTGAGTACAAAAAATATGAGCTACACTTGGGTTGATTCATTGGGAAGTAAATCGACGGTGAAATTTTCTGATTTAAAAAAAAATTCCACTAGTTTCTTAAGTAAGTACGTTTAATTGCGCGTTCCCAGCAACTATTACGGATACTTCTCTTAATCAACTGCTTTTTGGAATCGTCCAAATTGCTTTATAAGCCCGGCAGAACCTCAATCATTGCGCAATTCATTACGAACAAAGGCAATTATATCATCTCCTACATAAACGTCTCAGCGAGACCGTAAAATCTCACAAAATTTAGATGGCAGGCCATCCATCCACCAATTAGCCCCCAAAAAAATCATAAAACAAACTAGCGTTTAATGTAGCAAATCTTATATCCTTTCGTAGCTCTACACTTTCGCGCTCAACAAATATCCACACAGAGGGATCGCGTCGATCCGATTTCGTTGCGTCAATAACCGTCAATTCTAATGATCCGCATTATAATATGCATGAGGCCTTCGCCGCGAACGTCACGATAAGCTCGCGCGAAAGAAAGGAAAAGTAGAAAGCATCCGCGGCTGGCCATTTGAATAAATCGTAGGCGTGTGCGCTTAGTAGCTTTTGTGCGGAGCGCGAAAACACACGGATGCGCGCCCGCGATTTCTATATAATAATCGAAAGTGCGCTCTTACGAGCAGACGCTTTTGCATGCGCTCGCGGGACCTCTCGACTTATACTATAATGTCACGTCATCAAGTCTCGCTCTCGATTTTCAAAACGCACCGCGTGTTTATACGCACCTCTCTCCGTAGTTACAGTTTTCTCGTTGAGCGCCGTATAGCAATTTCTTATACACGCGGCCATGTAAAATTACATCCAGCCGCAGGTATAAAGAGAAAAAATAAATAGGCGCCACAATTGAGCGAGGACAGAAGCGCGTAATTTCGTAGCTTCTTTTGTGTCATTGCGTGTGTGTGTGTGTGTGTGTGTTTTCTGGACGATGGACGGTGGAAAGTAGTAATTGACGGTGGACTATGTGTCCGGCGCAGCAGAGAAAACGTCACGTCGATTTCTTTACGCGTGCGGCTGCGTGTTTTTTTTTTCTGTTTCACTTTTTTTTTGTCTCTCCACTCGTTACGCGAGGAGTTTGTGTAAGCGCACGAATATCGTGGAGATTTGTTTAATTAAGCCGCTATTACGTTGGCTTCGTGCATTATTATGTGGTTTCGAGGGAGCATATATATGCGTCGTATGACGGGATGTACATTAAAAATTATGTATCATTTCAGTTAATTGGTAAGTATAGGGTTAGTTATATATTAATACAGCGGACGAAAGAAAGTGATAATGACTTTGTATCAAAAAGAGTAGGCTTATGAAATGCTATTTGTAAATTGCTGTTGCATGTTTCTTCCAAAAACTATTTCTAAAGACTTATTAAAGTTGATATTCCTAGCTCGAATATTCAATACGAATGGAAAAATTTAGACAATTATTGTCTGCATCATGAATCCTGCCCCACATCTACTTACATATTATAAGTTTTAGAAATTCATTTTAATTTTCTTAATAAGATATCCAATATTCATTAGCGAGTCACTTGCACACAGTGAAAGTATTTCTTTTTATTATAACGAAAATTTTACATTATCATCCGCTTACTTTCTTTCTCAAATGTATAATAAACGCAGCAACTGCAGCTCGTCCAACTTTTTTTTTCTTTACTTCAAATTAATCAATCGCGATTCCCGCTCCCGCCAACAAAAAGAAATCCACGATTTCGATGAATCCATAAAAGTAAAATAATAAGTCGCCGTAGTAGGATGATATAAAAATGAAAGTTTCTATCGCGGAGATTGATTGAAACTCTCGACACTGCGGCATTATTTATACAATGAAACTCCAGCAGGGCATACTCCTTTTATTCGGAAAATAAAAACACATTGGCATCTCCTCATGCAAATTATAAAAGTTGTGCATTATTCACCGCGGAGAGAAAACCAAGTTCACTGGCCCAACAGCAGCAGGAATGCGCTCCCGTAAAAATAAATCATAAGCCTGTCGACGGAAACTCTTGGAAGCAGAGAGAGAGAGAAAAAAAGAAGAAGCAGATAGCGACCGATTCGAAAAATATATGAGCTTTCCTCTCACGCGGGGATATAAATATAATTACGAAATATCCCGAGACTGTTAAAGCTTCGAAATCCAGCTCCTTTCCAGAGAAATTTCGAGCGTTCACCCGCACCGCCTTCCCCCCCTTTCACTCAATTAACTCTCCGATGACGGCGGCTCAACAGCCGCGCTGTTAGACTACCGGCAGAAAACGTCTCCTCTCGCTCGATTTCGCCCGGCGACGCGGAACGCAAATAATATTTTCCCCGCGAATAAATTTTATCAGTTGTGAAATCTCGCGGGTCTTTTTTCTTTTGTTGTTCAGCGCACTCTCGCTTTCATCCGCGACCGTCCGTTTCCAATATCCGAAGAGTTGCCTATAAGTTTGCGGTACGCTCGTCGATGGGTTTTGTCTTTCTCTTTGTTATTATGTATCCGCTGCGTTATGAGGTATCCGATTATTATTTGACCGTCCAAATATCTTATTTACTCTATCTAACGGAGCTCGCTTCCTTAACGAATCCTATATCTTGTTAAACTTTATGGGGCGAAAGTGGAAAAAGGAAGTTTCAATTTGACACCTCTATCACAATTAAACGTGATTGAAAACGATTGGATCTGTTTTAATTTTGTGGATATTTTCAATTATTTGCAGCTCTTAAAAAAACAAGCATTTTAGGACTTGAACAAGTAATCTTGTTAAGAACAGTTTTTAATCACACTTCGTACTAGAAAATTTTCTTTCAAAAAAAGTATCTTTCCAAGTCTCATCCGTTCCCTTCTTTAAAACTGATAATTTTATAAAGTGTATTTTTAATACTTACATAATATCCATTACAATAATAAATTTTGCAGAATGGTTCCTAATTTTTCAATAAGTCTTGATTGATATAAAACGTAATAAAAACGAGTAAAACTTTGTTAATCGTTTAAAATGACATCTCCGGCATAATAAACCATGATTTACTACCAGCGTTCAACTTAAATATAAACAATAATTATTTCTAATTCGCCTAATTACACAATAAAATCTCAAACATTTTATTAATCGGTGAAAGGACACTCGAATCAAGCCGTCGTCTCGCTTCTAATCGTAAAGCATAAACATTCGAAAATGTACTCACCACAGCAGGACTTTCCAAAATCGAGCCTGACGAGCTGCACCATGTAAGGCTCGAGCAGATTGACGTACCACCAGGGTCTCGGTTCGGGTGTCGTCAGGGTGCAAGTCTGGGGCGAGTAGTCCTGCGAACTGCTACCGTCGACCGCGAGCTGCGGTATACCGCTGTCCGCCCGACTCGACTGCATCGGCGCCTTGCCAGCTGCCACATTCAAAACTGCGGATCCCAAAAAAAAAAACAGAAAAATTCGTTAATTATTCTTTGGCGAATTTGCGGAGGTACGTACGCTGACTGGGCAGATTAGAGACGATTATTTATGCAGCTGGGGTGTAATGAAGGGATTTGTAAAGATTCGTGCTTGTCATGGTGACGCGCTACCGGGCAACTTGATTGATTACATTCATCAACGAATATCGGATTATTTATGAGATATGTACGAGAACACGAAAATTTTCGAAAAGCTAGTTTTCCACATCGAGCATGTGTACCGTATGACATGGCGAGCTTTGAAGAATGCGACGTAATGGGGTTAAGTACGTAATTTTCATGTCAGCCGGAGAACTTGGCTCTGTATAGGGATTTATAAGTAGGAGATAGTATTGTGACGGTTGAACATGACTTATTTAGTACGTGAGTCAGTGTGTAATAAATAAGAAACTGCAATCATTCGTATACACTAGAAAATATATTATAGTCAAGACGCGATATTGTTTTCTTGATCTATTTGTGTCAAATAACTATCATATTAGGAAATATCCATTTTGTAACGCGAATCGTGTGCGTCATAAAAATTGTGATAAACAAAAATTAATAAGAAATTTATAGAACGTTAGATCAAGAAATTTAAATTGCTGCATTTTATTACAAAAATATTTTTAATCCTTACTCATTCCAAAGCTTATAAACGCGATAATAACAGTTATATACATATAGTCAAATATATTGTATAAGCGCTTTTTCAAATTCAAAGGCGGCATATTCAAAACTCATCTCGTAAATATACGCGCTCAAAGCCTCTACACGAGTAACATGGGGTGTCTCTAATACCCCGTACAATTATAATCCTCTCATAAACATTTCAACTCGCCATATCGATGTATGTAAAATCCATTCAAGGACCATCCGAGATACGCGCGCGGGTAAAATAAATAACTCGCTGATGGAATACACGCCCTAAACTTGGTCCGTAAATCATTGTTCGATATTTTTTTTTTTTCCTCGGCAGGTCCATCGCAGATGGTACAAAAGAGTATATTATACAGCTTCTCCTTCCGCGTCATTAAAACGAGTTTTTCAGTCACGAAATAAAAGGTTAAAGGCGGAACACACGCCTCGTCGCGTATATACACATATCGTTCGTTATGCACGCACATGCAAATCGCAGGCAAAATAGTCGCGAAATATAATAATGTCAGGTGTGTAATAACATCTGCAGAACTCGTTTCTTACTGCGACTTTGCGAGTACTTGTGTACGGACGCGATTAACCGGATGGGACACTTTTTGGTCAACTTTAATTTTGCATTCATTCCGCTTATTAATATTAATCGTATATTTTATATTCTATTCCGGATGTTTATTTTTTGAGCTGAATAATAATCAGATCATTTATTTGCATTTTTTTTAGATTAATCATTGTTGGGTTAAACTTATATCGATACATAAACTAGTGCATCCTGAAACCGGAAAGAAGGCACTCTTTATATACAATTAAATCCGTTATATCCTCAAAGAAGTAATGAATTTCGAAACTTAACTCGAACCTGAAAACGTGCCAGCGAAACAACTTTCTGTGACATGAAAAAATACTTTTTAAAAAAACCGCATAAAAAGGGAGAATTAAAAAGAAATGGGGGAACTTTTATCCAAATTAAAATGACGTTTTCTTACTTTTATGAAACATGCTATCTATGTGCGCTTACGACTTCCACATAACATGTAATTGTTATAATTTTCTCGCTGTCGTTTAAACATTTTAATGACATTTGCCTTATCTTCGCGGCACACAATTTCACGGTCTGAAAGGTTAATTGCTAGGTAGGTAGGTTGGCAGGTGTAGAAACAAAATGCGAAAAGGTGAGTGTGAGTAACTGTTAGGAGAAATGCTGAAAAATGACTGGAAAAAAGCGGATATAACGTATTCTCCCAATTTAGTAATCGTATAAACAAACTAATTGGTAAACAATATCATTACATCTATCTTACACATATTAATTCTGTTTATATTTATTCAAGAAATTTTAGGATGTATGTCAAATATGTTTTTAACGAAGCTAGCATTTTTAATAAATGCAATGACAAAAAGAGGGCATCCAAAAATAACTGTATCCGAATAAAAGTTTCATCAACATCCAATTAAAAAATCAGCCAGTCCACTTTTGCAAAAAAAAAAACAAAAAAAAAATAAATCTCTGAAATTCCTCATGCCCCCAAGAAGACTCATTTCCACGCCTACATCACACAACCTTTAAAGTCTACGAAAGAAAAAGGAAATCCAACAATTACTTCCTTCCCTCGGTGATCTTCGCATAATCGTGCAGTTCGCGAGAGAAGGCAAACGGTCGGGGGCGCGCGCGTGTGTGTAGCAAGGTGTAACAAGTGCAGTGCACGCGCGCTCGGCCGATTACTTGCACACTGGCGGGAGAGAGAGAGAGAGAGAGAGGGTAGACATATACAGGAGCAACAGCAGCAGGAGCGAAACGCGAACACGAGGAGGCCCCTTGCGGTAGTTTGGCTGGTACCGTAACGCGAAAATGTTATTGGCGCATGCCGCCGACTATACGACCTCCAGCCGCTGTAGCAGCAGCAGCAGCAGCGACAAGTGCATGTGTGCGTGTGTGTGTACGCTTTCGAGGCACGTGCACCGCTTCTTTTCATTGAGTGAAATAATTGCTCTCGTGCTGCCGTGTGTCTATATAAATTCACCGACTATAGTATATATACACTTTTTTGATGGGGCTGTTAAAATATACTTGGTATTTCATGGTATTTGATGGGGGATTTTACGGGGGAGGCTGTTCTAATATAGTAAAAGAAGTGTACGTTTGTACGTGGGAGTGAGGAATTGAAACTTTTCGAATGGCAGATAAATTCAAAGCATAACTACTTGGACAAGAATTAGCGAAGAAAATTTATTAATCTGCATATTAAAATAAAATGAATTATTCATTGAAATTGATCAAGCATTATTAATTAAGAATAATATAGTTTAATTCATAAAGCATTTTAATGATGAAAACGAATCAACATTCAGCTAACAATTATATTCATGGCATAAACATTTGTTTAGCTTCATCTCTACAATCGGCAATAGTTATAAAGAATATACGCATTCAATTAGTATACAACCAAAAGCGAATGGCATTCTTTAATTATAAACTCGATCGTACGAGTACAAGAAAATTAATTCATTTTATGCTTATGCTCCGGAATTTTCGAACGTGTTCTTATTACATATTTTGGACGAGATAACCTACTTTTTCGAAGGATTCCATGTAGGTGGAATTTTGTATTATACCTGTGTGTATTTAAATTTTGGGTCGAATTATAATTGGGAAACCGATTAAGAAACGATTCGGAGATATACCAAGTTTTTTGAATCCGGTTTTTATTTATTTTGCAGCGCGGCGCGGAAGTGACAATGGCGTTTCGGAACGTTCTTTCGTGATGATGATGATGCTCGCTTGATAGATCCGCTCGCGCGATCTTGATTAATTTGCACAGTTTAAATTATTACTTTGATCCACTAAATAATGAAAAAGCGATGGGATTTGTAACCTGTCCATGCGAACATAGCTTTGAACTTGTGGGCTAAATCCAAGTGAATTCACAGTATTTTTAGCGAAAACACTTATTATATATTTTGGGAGCACCTAATGACGCATTTTAGTTTAAGCAAAGTAACAAATAATTGAACTCCTAAAGAGTTTTTTGTATATAAGCATAAAATTCCAGCCAATCTCGAACGCACGTTTGTACATAAACATTATTTATCTTCGCGCCGTCAGTCCGAACCTACAATCTTTCAAGAAACTCTTGCATATTGAAATAGAAGAAAAAAAAAATTGGCAGAAAAAATTACCGACTGGAACCAATGCATCCGCTCGCTATACGCGCGTACCTAAGCTTATAACGAAGAATTTTGTAATCGTTTAACCATTTTATTATAAAGCGAATATGCTGTTGTATGTGTGTCTCGGTATGTACTTTCATTATCTGATACACAGCCGCACTGATCGCGTGCCTAGCTATTGTCGTTCATACATATATATATACAAAGTCTGTGTTCAATTGACTTTAATTGGGTGCCCCGTGCTTGCGTATTATTAGTGCGTTAATTAGCGATTTTAATCCTAAGAAATGTAAATTTTCGTAATTGAAATGGTAATTTTCTTTTCTTGCCTTTACTGAGAACGAATTAGCACTTGGATACCCTTTATATCCCATTATATCCTTACTGGAAAATAACTATTTTTTGCTAAAAAATAATGCGTTATGCTTTGATTTTAATTGCGTATTATATATGTATTATATTATTCTAAGTAAGCGATTGAATTAATTTTTGTATAAGATAAAACTTGGACAAATATTGTTCAATCATCTCTACTTAGCAAAACAAGTGACGGGCGCAATAATTATACTACTTAACATGCGTTACACACGAAAATACCCATTTAGTTTAATTTAATGAAACATGCGTAGAGTTGCTGCGGTTCGAGATGAATGTTAATTCGAGGGAAGATTTCAATCTTAGAAAGTGTACATTATGATGACTAAGACTTTTTACTCGGCCGATAGAGATCTCACTTTTTCTATGAATGACTTTGATCTAAAGATATGCACATTTCATATATTTATTATAGTTTAAGACAGACATGTAAATATTTACTCGGACGTATAAGACTTCTTAAGAATTAAGTAAGTTTAATACCTTGAACGACGATATCTCATCTAAAAATAGCAAGATTGTAAAATATATATCGTTTGTATAATCGGTGCTCTGGTATTTTAAAACTACATTTCATTTAACGCACAATTATAACAAAACAACGTCGTGCTTTCTCAATAATATACATAAGATGCAGTTAATTTTCTCACGATATAAGTACCGATCCACACAATGATTTACTCCGCAACAGGACCGTCGATAATTAATGAACCATCGTATTGCCGCTAAAAAGTGTACTGCACACGGGCCGGCACAACATCTGCAACGAATGGCTCTCGTCAACATTGACAAATCGTTAAAATGCGATACGCCGTTCTCTTACCCCCCCCCCTCAGAAATGACGTCACGAATCGTTCGACAGGTCGTCAATTACGTTCCGGCGAGTCTTTGGTGCCAGGTGGCGGGTATATACAGTCAAGATGTGCGCAGCGCGGAAGGACGTTGACCGATCGGTACACGTCGAAGATAATCCTGAATGTACGAGGAAACATCGTTTCTCCGTATGTTTTTAATTTGGGTAGAACAACGGTTGAACAACAACTGGAATATACACGGGGAGAGTAAATTTCGAGTGCAAAATCATAATTAACGATTCGGCGGATGATGAATCGTAATGCTGCTCGTACTAGTTTTTGTGGATTACATTGCGAATATAATTAAGCATGCCCATATGCGTGTACTGCACAGTATTTAAATATAACTACAAAATAATATTTTACTTTTTGCACAATATTGCGCTCATTGAACGTAGCCATACTCGTTTTCCCCAAAGTAAAACGCGATAAAGCGTTAGCAATCATCGGAAGCATCTTCCCTGAACAATAAACCACACAGGAGCAGTGCAAACACCCTTTATCAAAAAACCAACATCGAAAACTGCCAGCTGCCATTGTTCCATCCGAAATATTCACAGAAACGCAAACGCGTGTCCTTCTCAACATCGTCCATTATCTACTGACCCGAATCGCCTAAAAGAGAAACCCCCCCGCAGCCATTATCGCGCGCAAAACACTCCAACCTTCAATCGTAAAAAAAATAATATACTTTTACTACACAGAGAGAGAGAAAATCCAAACATCTGCAAATCCGTTTGTTTCCTTTATTTTTTTCTCGTTGCTCCACAGAAACTCCACACGAGAAAACAAAATCTCTCACGCCGTATGTAAAAGCGACGCGCGGCAGCAGCAGCAGCAGCTTTTTGTTCATAAATATTTATCTCGTACTTATTAGAAAGTCGCTCGACCGGCGCGTGAAAATTCCCGGCTGCTCGGAGAACTGCACCGAGAAAGCTCGCCAAATCGATCGAGCGAACGCTATCTCCTTTAAAGAGACAAGACGGCGGCATCCAAAGAAGAGAAACATCGTGCCCGAAGTGCAGCGACGACGGACGCGGAGAACAACAAAAAAAAACACACACACACACACTTCTGCAGCAGTAGAAAGCTCGCAAGGCGAGAGGCGCGAGAGATTGAGACACAGACGCGCGCGAAGCGCAGAATAGAAAACGGAAGAGACGGATTAGACCGCGGCGGACGAGTTGTTGTTTCTTTTACTCTCTTTATAATACACGTCCCAGCTCGTTATTGTTACGCCATATTGTCGCGTTTATATATACGCTGCAAATATTTTTCGGCAAAAAGCCAGGAGAGACCGCGACTTTCATCTCTCTCTGTGTGTGTGTGTCGACGCTTGGCGATCGTCGCGGGAATGCGTGTACACTGTATGTGAATCATTCATTGGAGAAAGGGACCGGCTTCGGCATTCTTTCTTTCTTTCTTTCTTTTTCCACGAGTTTCGAGTTATAACGGTTAATTGCGAATCTCGTTAATTTCGTGAATTCGCGGCCGCAGGTTTCTGTATATATACACAGGCACACCTTGCACACGAAGATGCTCAATTTTCTATATATTTGCTTCTTTAGACTTTTCATTATTGATGCCCGGGTGAACCGTTAAAGTTTTGATATACGACCTTGAGATAGTCCAAGCGCGCGCGCGCGAGGAAAGTAAGCGAAATCCCGCGATAAAATACAAAATTGATAGCTTCCTTTTGGCGACTCTCCTTTAAAATTGAAAACACGATTTGAAAGTTGCTTTACTATACCCGCGTGTCTTTTTTTTTAGACATATATATGCATGCACTTCCGAAGAAAGGTACTTCCGGAGACGCTCGTTAACAGTCAATCGAGTGTATAAAAACTCTAATCTCTCGAATATCTTTGCATATACTTTCGTTTCATCTACTACGAAAATCAAGCTGGTATCACCCTTTTTTTTCATAAAGTAATTCGCTCGTCGAACCGAATCCCAATAAAAAAAAAAATAGCGAACAAACTTTAACAAGGAGCTTATATACCGCTGGTGTGTACCACAAGCCCGATACACTTTTGATATTCCCCTCGTATATTTATCTTCTCGTTCTTCTTTTGTGCATACGAAACGAGGCTGTGAGAACCCCAGAGCGGCAGAGTGATTTGCCAAGGCGCCGCTTGCCGAGCTGTGCAACAACGCTACCGCCTTATTACGCGAGAGAGAAGGCGCGGATGATTTTTTTGCTCTCTCTCTCTCTCTCTCTCTCTCTCTCTCGGTTGCTCGCGCAAGGTTGCACCGAGAAATGGGTTAACGTGCCAGTGATCGAACTTGGGATGTGTAGCGCGGCTGCACGGCGTATATATACTCGCGAGCGACTTTGAAGAGTTTGAATTTTTATTAAGAGTTGCTGCTGCGAGGAATTTTATTATGCGCGCAGCGATGGGGTATATGGCAATATCGATTGCTGCAGAACGTTTTATTACAGCTGCGCGGCTCCAGCACTTGGCGAATTGTGCGTGAATGTATGTAAGCGGGATAAATGATCGCAGGGTGCGATTTTTTATTCGCTTTTGGCTTTATGGTTCTTTCATTCTTTGCCTGTTTTATTCCTGTATTCGTCAATAGTAGATTTGAATAATTCCAATAACCGTTAAATTGCACAGGAATGCCAAATAATAGCTTCTGTATCGATAGTTCGAATAAAGACTATTTACCTTTAAAATAAGTTGATTAATAGCTTTTAATACCTAAATTTTCATATTTATTTTTTTTTTTTAAGACGGTATATGAAACTAAATATTTTATGTGCATCAAATACAAACTAATAGTCCCATTTATACGTTTATACATAAAAAAAACTTGGTAGCACAAAAATTTCTAATCTCCAAATCTCGTATCCCGTTTCTCCCAGTCAAACAAGAGAAACACATACACGACATAAAAGCCCCTTGAACTTCCAGCACTGCAGACTCTCTCGTCCACCCGATAAGCAAAACAGACACACAATATATACCATTCCAACAATCACGCAATCGAATCAGACTCCCGTCTCTGCGTATACACATGTACAGGCAAACGCATTAGCGTAGGCAATGACGGACGTGGAGAGCACCGGTGCAGATTGAATCCAAACAATAAGCAGAACGACGAAGATGATAGGAGGCCCGGTAATAACTAAGCCGCGCAACAACATCAGGCCGGGGCTATCAAAGCGTTTAATCGCCGGTCTAATGCGCTGACGTGTATGTATACGACGGTCATAATACAGTTACGTGAAAAGCCCTAGAAATGTGTTTCCAGTGTTGCGCGGCGCGTATATATACATACCCATCGCGGAGAGATTCGAATGACGCGCGTAAAGAGGAGATCTTAACGACGCGGCCACGCGGCCTCGACTTACGGGACCGACAATCACGACTATATAGATATATATTAACCTGACATGATCACAGACTGTGCGATATTCTGAAAGACTCTTGGCTGCAGAATTTTCATTATGTCCGGACGTGATACAGGATTTCATTTAACAAAAAGACAAATACATTCCAAAAAGGGTTCCAAAAACTCTTAAGAAAAATCTGTTTAAGTCACGGTTGGGTAGATTTTACTGAACTCGTAGTTGAGCAATTTTTACTTAAGTGGTTCGGTAAAATCTGCCGAAGTCGGTAACATTTATTGAAGCACTACGATAGATATTGCTCAAGTATATTCTGCTTAGTATGTCTAATCCAGGTTTAAATAAATTTCGCCTAACCTTTAAGTGAATTTCGCTTGGTAGTTTGCCTGTGAATCGAATTATCAAGCTTTCCTTATTTAGTCACATAAATTATTTGTCAAGTACTGCAACTAAACGCTCATTAAGATTCGTAAGAGTGAAATCAATTCAAAAGCTTAAAAATAAAAGGGTGTCCCGCTCTACCAGGAAAATCCATTCATCGCGTATTCAAGAGAGAGGATCGTTTCTATGAATGTACTTACAAGCCAAGTCGCTTATCGCCTGGAAGTTATAATCGCGGATGTGTCGTGTATACACGTGGGTATTATCGTAAGAGCCGCCGGGAGTCGCGAGATCGCCGCCGATCCCCAGTGGAGTGATGTTATTTTATTTCGTAGCGCGAACTTCCGTTTACTGCGCCGGATATCTTTGCCTATTACTTTTGTATATACTCTCTTAGCCAATTGCATAATAAGCTTACGTACGTGAAAGCTGGACGATCTCCGCCACGGAGCATTACTTACGGTTATACTTTTTTTTTCCTTTTCATATAGACCTTATCTCACCAGCTGGTCATTGTGAAGAAGAGCGCACGTCGTGAATTACTTTTAATTCGCCTTTATTAACATTTTTAGGAGATAAACAAAGTAATGGCAGCGCAAGACTTGCCAGTTTTTTTTATGATTGAATTGTTTATTAGAAAATAGGGTGCATTATAGAATTAGAGTATCGTTGCAGGACTAATCAGGAAATCGGGTTAAATATAATGCTAATTTTACGTTAGTCTTATATAAGCATGAGGAAGCATTTCATATTCGAGAAACATTTTATGATGAATTGTGCTCTTTCGGTTATATTAACGTCCACTGCTCGAGGTATCGGACAAAAAATTTGTTTATCCGATGGTAAACCCGCAACTTTGTACGAACAAAAAGCATCTATATTGCATTATACAATCATACAGCCTCGGCAAAATTTTCCCGCATACCTAAAAAAGTGCATAGGCTATAAAATGCAAAGAGCACGAAGAATCCTCTTTGATCTACCTCCCAAATCAAAACAATCTATCGCGTCATTGCATGACCTAACGATCTCCCATACCTTATATATATATATATATATATACCACAAGGCAACATCTGGAAAATTCTCCTCGCGAATATACAGTGTGTGCGCGCGCGTTTCGCGTTATTTTCCACAGTCTAGTTTGCCGCGGAGGCCGTTATCCATTGGTCCCGCGTGCTATGGACATCCATGAGCGCAAGAAGAGGAGGGGTAAAGAAACGAAGAGGCGGCCCGCGTATCAGTTACGCTTCGTAAAAAAGGCGGCTGCCGTTGTTATTGCGCGCGCGCGCGCGCGCGGACTTGCCCCTTTTTTCCGGACGTGGAAGTGCGCGCGCGCGCGTCGAGCTCTGTACTATTATAACGAGTGAGCTTTCCACGTGCGAGTACGTAGTGTACGATGATCTTACTACAATGTGCGTATAACTACTTTTTTTTTTAGGGATTTTGGCGTAATTGCTGCATCTGTTCGGCTTAAAAGGATTCATCGTTAATCTTTCAAAATGTGCACGCTCTTCTTTTTCTTATACATACCTAAAAATCTTGTAATAAGCATAAGTAGTTCACATTTTATTCGCTGTAATGTAATTATGGTAATTTCGTAGCGAGATTACGATCCTATTCGGAAAACGATTTTTTTTCCCCCCAAAGCGCTGTGAACTTTAAGATAATAAGGAATAGAGAATAAGTAGAGCGAATCGGATGCTTTTTAATTTCGTCGCGGGATGCGCAATGTCAATTTTTCAGATCTCGCGCGCCGCTAACTCGGATCTTTGGGGGACATCGCGCAAAGAAATTCGTGTTATTTAACCTGCAGAGAAGTGGCGGCCGAAAGAAAGTAACCAGATCGTTATCTTACGGGACACGACAATGCAAGTCTATATAATACAATATTCCGTAGCTGGCGTTGAAAAACCTGCGGGTATATATACCGGAAAAAGTGTTCTGCGGCAATATTTTACGCTCCATATATATTGCATTTAGTTTCGAGCATTCGGCGCTTTTTTTTTTTACTGCTGCGGCGCTGTAAAAAGTATTCTTTTGTTAAATTATTGCAACGATTAACCGAGCTGTTCGCGAAGCAGTAAGTTCGACCGAGCTAAATATTGTGAAATCGGCTTATATTTTATTATGGTGATTTCGGAATTTAGATGGGACTATAGGTTTTGAATTTTACTTTGTGTTTTACGGTGCACCTCTAGCGCCTTTTCCCGCGAAATCAGAAAAGATTTTCATTCCTCCTTTGCGGTGGAAATTTGAAGAAAATGTATAACGGAAATTAAGGGTCTTACCGTGCCCGGAATGTATCTACTTGCACTATATAATTAACCTAAGCAGAGCATATAGAAAATGCGTGAATATTCAGCATATTAGAGTAGTGTTATATAATATTTAAAAACAGTTTATCGCAACCTCGAATTCCACGCGAAGTGTGACGAATAAATAATGGTAACTAAAATTTTTCAATAAGCTCATGCCTCCAAGCTGTATAGAACAAATCGATATCATCGCTTAATTATTCCTATTCCGCCACGACAAAACTAATAACACTAATATACCCATATCGATATTAAACATAATTCCCCCACCTATTGTCCAAATCAGCATTACAAAGCATCTTAATTTCAACATTAAAAAAATTAACCGACTGCGCGCACTCGCATATCGCGATTAGCACTGTTCCACTTATTGCATACATAGCAGCAAGTCCTAATCATCCGGCCATCTGCAGCTCCGTCCATAGTGTATATACATAAAGCGCCTCGGGTCATAAGCAGTGTGCCTTTTAAATATCTCGCCAGCTGTATCTCAAAAGTAAGTCTGCGCCGCATAGACGCGGAGATGATGTACCCACTGCGAATCTGGCCCGAGCTTTTATTACTATATACTCTCTGATGATTGTTCTGATTGCGGCCGCGGTTACAACCCCCTCGAGCACCTCTTCGCAATACTGCCTTATTCAAACAATAGTAGGCTAATGTCTCAACTGTAGCATGGAAAGCCATCTGTTTCCACTCATATATAGCTTGGAATCTCTTATCACGACCATTTCCCATTGCGTCATTAGTCACTTGATTAACTTTAAACGTCGAAACAATCGTACGTCCTTATTTATAGGTATATGAAAAAAAGACTCTATTGCGTGCTCGTGCAGCGACACACTCGAGCCGATAAAATTAGCAAAGAGCCGAAGGTAATTGGTACTTACAGAAAAATCATCCCGTCATTTTCCCCACACTTCCGAAACTAAACGCATCACAGACACACAGGCGCTTTTTTCTCTACCGTTATAATTATAATTCAGCTAGTGTAGGGCTAACAGGACAAGAAATTCCGCGGCTTACAACTCAAAATAGACAGAAAGAAACATTTCCTGATTTACATCGAGATAGAGAGAGAGACTATCCGCGAATCGCAAACAAATCGACACACGTGAAGAAGGATAGCGTACAAACACACACACACGCCAATCATTTCGCAATCATGAAATAATTCCAGCTTCTTACGGTACAACACACCCGTCGTACACACGCACGCACACACACACATACACATATACAAACATAGACATACTGGTGTACTGTAGAAATCAATGAAAACTCGACCGTTATACACATGCACGCGGCGCCGTTCGCCGCTCGCGTTTCCATGATTTGCGCGCTGCTCTCGCCGACCGGAGGAAACGAGCCAGATCGCCTACAGATGTACATTACTATATCATATATATATATATATATATATATGTGT